>CAKNYM010044111.1:24485-34893 GCA_932195095.1 Andricus curvator
GTATTAGCTTCAGCTAATTTGTCCATCCTGAGAAAGACTTTTTGGTAATATAATATTATTATTATTATTTTACTATTATTTAATATCAACTAAAATTAAACGATATTAAATTTCTAGAAATTAATCAATTTTACAACTTAAAAATGGACTATTTTCAAATTCAAAGCGTTTAAGATTGAAATTTTTTTTTATTCGAATTGCCTTGAATTCTGTAAAATCCTTGATTTTTGCAACTCCCCAGAATTCCTTGTATTCTTTGAATTCTCTGATAGCCTAGAATATTTGGATTTCTTTGAATTCCCTGAATATTCTAAATTACTGAAATTCTCTAAATACCCTGAAATCCATCAAATCTTCTGAATTCCTTTTTTTTAATTTCTCTGAATTCTTTGTAGTTTTTGTAAGTCCTTGAATTTCATGGAGTTCTCAATATTCTGTAAATTCCATAAATTAAAGAAATTCCGAGAATTTAGAGAATTTAGATGAATCCAGATATGCGCAAGAATTTGGAGGAATTAAGAAGATTTAAAGGAAGATGAAAGAATTCAAAAGGATTTGAAAGAGTTTGAAAGCGTTTCAAGAAATTCAAAAGAATGAAATATCACTAGAAACGGAATATTTTTTGGTAGATTTCTTATTTTTCAAGACCCTTTCTACATTAATCTGTAAAAAATATAGAAAATTTGCTTGAAAAATGAAAACATACCTCTGAAATTAGTTTTTTGAAGTGATTAAACTGTACAATTTTCAAATTGGAATCATAGTAATCTTGTTTTATATTTGTTTATTATTAATTGGCAATGCAATGTTTCCCGCGAGCTGTAGCGCGCGTATAATATTGCTACTAATAATAATAATAATCGATAAGTGTTCGCATCTAATACATTCTGTTTGCAGAATGGAGTTGGTTCGCAGATGCTTTTGTTCTTTAATTCTGTTTTTTAATTTGGTTCGTTTTATTAATTAAACTTCAGAAACAAATAAGTGTACAATGAAATCGTATTCAATTGATAATATATATGAAATTCTTGGGGATCAATTTTAAATATTCGAAATTGTACAAAAAAATACAATTAATAATTGTTAACTAATATTTTTGAAATAAAGAAGAAGCCTTTAAACTGGTTTTAGTAAAATAATGAAATTGCTCAAATTTATTACACTTACAATTTTTTAAATTTTGAGCATGAGTGGAGTCTTTAACTTTTTTAGCTTATTATATAAAAAAGTCAAAATTATTTCAAATATCACAAAAGTTATATGACTTCTCCATTTTTAAATATTTCAAAACTATAAATCGAAAAATTGGATATCTTACTTATTCAGCTTTCAGCTTGAAACTTTCAATTTTAATTGATTTGAACTGGAATCGTTTAAAATTAAACAACTTCGAATTGAAAGCATTTAAAGCAGAATAATTTCATATCGAAAAATTGAAAATGGTATACATATATATGGTAATACAGCTTCGTGTACTTAGAAAATATATTGATCCTGACGAGTAGGTATTCATATCCGAATTTTGATTACGTCATTGGACCAAAAAACCTTAAAATTAAACAACTTTGAATTGAAAGCATTTAAAGCAGAATAATTTCATATCGAAAAATTAAAAATGGTATACATATATATGGTAATACAGCTTCGTGTACTTAGAAAATGTATTGATCCTGACGAGTAGGTATTCATGTCCGAATTTTGATTACGTCATCGGACCAAAAAAATCGATCGATATAATTTCCAGAGGTTTCGTTGACAATACTGGCTCCATGATTGCCTGCGACGCCATGGAACTATATAAAATATTTTAATGAATCTTGCAAGCAATTGAAAACAATGATTTAATGAATGAGGTAGTCTTTTATATGAGTTTTATTTTCAAATCTTTAAAAACTATATTGTTTAAAAATAATTTTATTAATTAATTTTAACCTGTAATGTCTACAATTTTATAGTTTTGAATTAACATTAACACGATATTGTAAGCTTTCAGTATTTTGAACTACATAAAAGCCTGAATAAATAAATTTGCTTATTGGTGGAAAATTCAACTACTTGATAGAAATTTAAACTACTTTGTTAAAAATTTACTTCTTGGTAAAAGCTTCATAATTTTAGTTGGATATTTATCTCTCTAGTTTGAAATTGAACTATTTTGTTAAAAAATCGTTTTTTTTATTATCAACAGACGAATTTTCTACAACATTTACCAATTGAATTTTTAACAGACAAAATTTCTGTAAAATTTAACTGTTGAAAATTCAACAGTAGAATTTCTAACAGACAAATTTTCTACAAAATTCAAATGCTGAATTTTCAAATATACCATACATTTAAAATATAAAATTGTTCAATTTTACAAATTAAAATTCGACCATTCGAAATTTATAATGTTTAGAATTGAAATTTTTACATTCTCATCCTAGTGAGAAGATATTGGTTTTATGTAAAATTTGACTTAGTCGATTTTCATCAAATCACCACGTCTTGCGACCCCCTGAGTCACAAAAAACGATTTTTACGAAGGTGTCTGTCTGTCTGTAGTATGTAGTCTTTGGCACACTTTTTTAAGGCCTAAAAGAAAATAACGAGTTTGTTAGCCAGCTATTTTGGGTACAAATTCAAGAAGTTAGAGCATTTTCAAAAATTTTGAGAACATTTTTTTTAGATTTGAAAATTCTATGTACGGTTGTTTGTACTACTCGGAAAATTGAACAATTTATCCTCAGGACCTTTTTCGATAAAATTAAACTCATCAGAGCAATAGCAATTTCAAAATCCAAAAAAAATACGAAAATGAAAATTTTAAGCCAAACAACACACGATATGAAAGAAAGTCAAGAAAAGAAAAACATTGCCTTTTGAAAGCTCTACAAGATTATCATAACAACTTTTTAAATTTTCTTGAAAAATCGAAAACTAACATTTTGATCGCACAAGAAATAATTAAAAATCAAAAATTCCATTTTGCGGTTGAACTATGCAAGATACGAACAAAGATGAATCGACAAAAATTGTTCATCCAAAAAAGAGCTACACATTTTTCATTAATCACTTTTTGATAAGACGCGTAGTTTTTGTTTTAATCGTGAAAAATGACATTACAAATAAACAAATTAAATTTTTTGAAGGAAAACACAAGGCACAATAAAATGTTTAATCACAAAATTGTTTTTAAATTATGTAGATCTGAAAATTTGCTTTTAACCTTTTTTTCTCACGAGACACGTGATGAGAATGTGTTTGTTAAAGCTCGTGTTAAAATCGAAGGAGCTTTAACAAAAGGGAATTCACAATCACTAAAGTTCAGTTGTCGATGGTTTGACGAGAGATCTAATAGGTGCGCGCCCTAGGCGCGCTCATACTTGCGAGCCGCACACAATTAAAATCTTAAAAATAGAAAATGGAAAAATAATTGAAAATTTTCGAAAAAGCATTAATAACTGAATATTTTCAAATAAGCTTTTCAATTTACCAAGCCGCTTTCCAAATTAATGTGGGAAAAAAATTTTTCGGTGAAAATAAAACTATGCAAGAACTACGTATTTAAAACCGAATTATATTAAATTTAATAATGTTCTAAACTGATCGTTTCAAAAATGCATTGCAACTCAATTTCTTTTTAAGTGATTAAACTGCACAATTTAAACTTGCAAATCATAGTAATATTGTTTTATGTTTGTATCTTATTAATTGACAGTGCAATGTTTCCCGCGCGCTGTAGCGCGAGTATAATATTGCTGGTATATAATAATCGACAAGTGTTCGCGCAGTATGAAGTTGATTCTGTTAGTAGCTAATACATTCTGTTCGCAGCATGAAGTTAGTTTGTAGTGATAACTTTGTTATTTTATTATTTTATTTCAAAATTCAATAATATTTATAAAATTCCAAACATTGATGCACATAATCAATTTTTATTATGCGAATGTAGTTAGTAATTGTAAACTTTGATAAGGACAAACTTCAAACTGACACAAAAATCGTATCACTTATAAAACTATGAAAAACTTCTAAGTTTATTGCGTCGGTAACTTTTTGGCGGTAAGCATTTAAATTTTATAACTAGATGTAAAAAAAGCGTTTTTAATTTAAAAATAATTAGGAAAATGTATATAGTAATTATACATTTTGATGTTCAATTAATTCTTCACATTAAATCAAAAGTCATTTCACTCATAAAATTATTAAAAGGTTATGAATGATAAATTTACTGCGTTGATGATTTTTTTTCGTCCCATAAAATTCATATATTGTTTGGCTCTCAACGTGCAGACATCTTGGATTTGACCCGTCCAACCCAAAATACCAGCGGCGTGTCACTCAAAGCTGAAAGCATGCCATGCTGTGCACAGCATAATGCAAAACTTCTGTGTTTTTTTATCGTAAAATCCACGATGTCGATTCTCTCAGTTAAAAATGTTAAAGAAAAAAAGTTTGTTATGGAAATTCTTTTAACAAGTAGTGAATAAGGATAATAAAGTTGCTTACAAGTGCAATTATTTCAGTGACTAGAGAAAAAATTCGAAAACTATCTTCATATTTTGACCAATACTATGAAAATGTCCGACATTTTGCTTATTTGTATTTACTAGACAGAGAATTTTATTACATTTTGTGTTATAATTAGGAAAGTTTTTTATTTTTTTACATTTTTTTAAAGTGACACGTCAAAAATAATATGATTTAAGAATATCGATCAGACTGATAATGTTTGAGAGGTTTAAAGCTTTTTCGGGCTTCAATCGTGTGCGAAACTATGAATCTTGCCGACGTTTCGTGAACATTGCAGTTCACTTCTTCAGGGCTGACCTGAAACTGAAGTTTCAGGTTATGTTGTTCTTATATATGTATTCTCGGCGATGCCTGTGATTGGCCAGAGCGCCCCATGGTGGAGACTGGTCGAACTTGATTGGCCAATCAAGTCTGTTTTAAAAAGCCCAGGAGGACGAAGAGCCAAACCGGATTGGTATTATAACTATTGTCACTTTTGATGTTATTAGGGTGTTTTAAGATTTCGATTGCTTCTCTATGTTTCTTCGGAAAAATATTGTACGTTTTTGCGATGACGGTAGTTTTGTCAAATAAAGTGATATGTCGTGTTTCGATATGATACTCAGCTAGTGCTGATTGCGTGACATGTTTTACTTTACACGTCGGATCAGCGCTCTCCCGGTTTCTCTAATATAGACTATGCCACAAGAATAAGGTATTTTATATACTCCCGGATCACTGAGAGGTGCCTTTTTATCTTCGGGGTTGTTTAGAAGTTGTCCTATTTTCGCAGGTGGTTTAAATATGGTTTGGATGTTGTGTTTGTTGAGAATTCTTCCTTTTTGTTCTGTGATACCTTGAATGTAGGGTAGGATGGTGGTCGTTTTTCTCTCTCTTTCTTCGGTAGGTTCTGTTGACTTGTTTTTACATTCTCATTCTAATGAGAAGGTATTGGTTTTATGTAAAATTTGACATAGTCGGTTTTCATCAAATCTCCACGTTTTGAGACCCCCTGAGCCAGAAAAAACGGTTTTTACCAAGGTGTCTGTCTGTCTGTAGTCTGTCTGTCTGTCTGTATGTCTGTCTGTCTGTCTGTAGCCACGATAACTTTCGAAAAAATGATCAGATTTGATTGAGCTTTGGCACACTTTTTTATGGCCGAAAAATAGAGAACGAGTTCGTTAACCAGCTATTTTGGATGAAAATTCAAAAAGTGAGCACATTTTGAAAATTTTTGAGACCACTTTTTTTGAAGATTTAAAAATTCTATGTATGGTTATTAGTAGTACGCAAAATGACGAACAAAATATTCTAATGACTTTTCGTGATAAAACAAAAATTACTGGAGTTATAGCATTTTCAAAATTCCAAAAAACAAACGAAAATGTACATTTTAAGCCGAAAAACGCACGATATGAAAAAAAGTCAAGAGGAGAAAAACGTTGCTTTTTGAACGCCCTATAATATTTTCATAACAAATTTTTGAATTTTTTGAAAAATAAAAAATTCAAATTTTAATCGCACAAAAAAATAATCAAAAATTCCATTTTGCTGTGAAACTATGCAAGATACGAGAAAAGATCATTCCACCAAAATTGTGCACCCAAAAAAGATCTACAAATTTCTCATCATTCACTTTTTGATATGACGCGTAGTTTTTGTTTTATTCGTAAAAAACAGCATTGAAAATAGAAAAATCAAATGCACAGAACCGAGCGTGGAACGCAAGGTTCAAATGATTTTCAAATCAAATATCGAGCGCGAAGCACGAGTGTCTGGATGAGAATGTGTTCCTTAAGGTCGATAGAACCTTGAGTAAATGAAGTTCCTTTTCAGTCTAAAATAAAAACGCGCTCAAACTTGCGAGCGAAGCGAGCCGCGCGCGAAGCGCGCGATGAGAATGTGCCCGCGAAGCGGGCAGATTTTTTTTTAGTGTATTTGCTCATTGCTTTATCAATTTGTTTGTGTAATCGTTTTGTATTAGGATTTATTTAACATTTTGTAGTTTATTTTGTAAGTTATCTTGATCTATCATGGAAACAGCTCTGCATACAAGGGAGTTGATGACCGATTGATTGCTGGTGGGAAGAGACGTAGGTATCTGTTTGTATGGGTGAGTTTTCTGTAAACTTCACGTCCTAATGTGTTATCAGATCTTTTGTAAACCGGTACGTACAAGAAAGGTAATTTTCCGTTTTGTTCAATTTCAATGGTGAACTGGATATTAGGGTGTAATTGATTGACGAAATAGAAGAACTTGTGTAGTTCATCTATTTTACGTCTCCAGATGACAAAAGTGTCGTCAACGTAACGGCATCAAAATTCCGGTTTCAGCTTTGATTTGTTAAAGATTTCAGTTTCTAGATTTTCCATAAAGATGTTGCCTATTATGAGTGAGATTGGAGGTCCCATTGCTGCTCCTGAGGTGTGTTCATAGAATTGGTTATTGAAAGAGAAGTAGGTATTAGTGAGATAGTGATCTATCAAAGGTGTGAGATTGGAGGGGAAGTTTGCAAAGGATTTAATAATATTGATTGTATCAGAGATTGGTACTTTCGTAAAGAGAGATACTACGTCGAAACTTACTAGGATGTCTTGGGGTTGAATGTCAATCTGTTGTATCTTTCTGATGAAGTCAAAAGAGTTTTGGACGTGTGTGATAGAGTTTCCTGTGAAAGGATTCAGTTTTTTGGCGCGAAAGCGTGCTAGGTTGTAAGTTGGTGAGTTCATTGCGCTGACGATCGGTCTGAGTGGAATGCTGTTTTTGTGGATTTGTGGGAGTCCGTAAAGTTTTGAAGAGATATGATTAGTAGGTATTAATTTAGATATTGTTTCGCTGTCAAGTTTTGAGTCTTTTAGAAGGGTTTGTGTTTTACTGACTATTGTTTTTGTGGGGTCTTTTTTAAGTTTTTTATATGTATCGTCACTTAGAAGGTCCATTATTTTGTTGTTATAGTCTTCTTTATTCATTATTACTGTTGTGTTGCCTTCGTCTGCGGGTAATATTATGATGTCTTTATTCTGATTGAGTTCTTTAATTGCTGTTTTCTCTTGTTTTGTTTGAGGAGGGTAGTTGGGCTTGGCGTAAGATTTTGGCCGTCCTACGCCGTATGTCATTCGCTTTTTTCGGGTGGAAGGGTATATATTGTGGATTCCAAATTACTTATGATTTCTTCTTTCGGGATTTTGGAGGGAGCTACTGCAAAATTATGTCCTTTAGATAAGGCTGAAATCATTTCATTGCTGAGAGGATGGTTAGTGATGGTTTTTACTGCCTTAGTTAATGGTGCGTGCCTTACTAGAAGTAATTTATCAAATGTTATTTGTTCTTTTTTATTGCAAAAATCTTTAATCCGTTGGGGTTGGTCAAATGATATGCGGTCCAATGTAGACCAAATGTCAAATCTGAGAGTGTTTGATAGGAAAAGGTGAAGTTTTCATAGTTATTTGGAGGTAGTGTGGAAGGCAAATTTGGTATGTTGTATTCTTTCTTTCAAGAGAAGCACACTTGTTTTATGTAGAATTGATCTGGATGTCAACTGTAAGAATTTTGGGATGATGTTATTGTCCCTACACCGTTTTAAGAAAGCTACTAGTAGTCTTGCGCGCGCCTATTAATTTTTTATATGAAAAAGAATGAACCAACTATTTATTTTTTCTATGTTATTTATATTTACTTAATGTCACAAAATATTTGTATAGAATAATTAGAAGGCACCAAGTATGATGTCTGTACCCTCCAACAAGGAGCTCCTTTTCATTTTTTTCTCTGTTGAAGGAGTAATAAATAGATTTCTCATAATTTATTTGTAGGTAAATTCTGCCATCGTTATCATCCGGAAAGGATTGTGAATATAATTATAATTCAATTTATTATAATTCACACTTAAATTTGTTTAACACTTAATTTATTTGTAAATTATATTGCCGTAATGAAATTTTTGATTTTACAAATTAAAAGAAATATGATTTATAAATCAAATTGTGAATTGTTCGTTATAGTATGTATATGAGTATATGAATTTCAATTTGATAAATGCTACGAATAATATTAATTTTTATTATTATACATATAAGTTGTACAAAATTGAAGAAAATTAATTATATATAGAATAATGGCAGTAATTACCAATCTTTCAGTTTTTAAGAAATATCATAACAAATTTTTAAGTTGTCTATTTGCTCGACAATTATTGCCTTTGCTCAATAGTAATCCATTTGTCGCTGATATTTTATTATGCATTGAGAAATGTAGTGAATTTTTTGCATAAAAAAGTAATTTTCTCATTTTTATCGTGAATGCTGCAAGTTATTACGAAAAAGTAAAATGTATTTTAGTATAACTTTTTTATACTTGAAAATTTTTATCGAATCTGTTGTTGTTTACGTAAAAATAAGTACATTCTTTTATTATAAGAAGAAAATTATACTGTCTATAGAACTTTCCAGGCGTTTATAAAAGTTACAGTCTCTTTCTTAATAAAAGCTGAAATAAACCAAGATATTTCAAAAAAAGATAATTTTTTCCCTTCTGCGGAAATCTGTTTTTAACTTTTTTTAAATAATTTATTTTGACGTATCGCGTAATTTAACCAAGATAAATATTTTCTACCTGATATATTCTGCGATTGTACTCATTGCTTTCATCTGATAGTTTAATTTTTGTATTAGTAGATAACTAACATCACATCCATTGCTCAAAGTACTTAGTTAGTTAGCTCAAATATTTGGTTAAAAATGTATGCCCATATTTCATTCAAAATTCGTCTTCTCTGATAGAAAATTAATCTTTTTGTTTAAAAATTCATCTTTTTGATTGAAAATTTAAGAGTTTAGTTAAACATTTAACATTTTTGTTGAAAGCCTATGTTTTTGGCTTGAAAAGTCAACATTTTGTATGACTTTGCAATTTATTATTCTGAAGGCTGTCACACCTTTAATTTATTTTTAAAAAGTGACCTAATTGAAACGAAAAAAGCAGAAAAAAGTGCACTACAAAAAACGTCGGATTGACAATTATTCGAAGGTATTGTATTTTGAATGCGATGTTGTTGAAAAATAGATTTCCAGAGAATATCTCGTGAGTGTGAAGCGATCATTTTTAATTCGACGCTTTTTGCAGCAAGACTAATTTCTAATCTAAAAAGTGACTAAAAACCAATATGTGCATCAAGACGAATTAAACAAAAACTGAATATTTAAAAAATTTATTGAATTTAATTAAACATAATTGATTTAATTTAAAAGAATTCAGGTGAATTAAAAAAATTGGAAAGAGATAACAAAAAATTTATGAATGAATTAGTAATGATTCAGGGTGAATTTCAAATTAATTCAAATTAATTGCAAAACATATTGGAAAATCTCTTCACATCTGTGAAAACCTACAAAATCCCTCACTTCTTGTGAATGAATTCTTTAAAATACATTAAAATATTATAAAATCCCGTGAAGGTGCACGTCCAATGAAATAGAAAATATATTCCGAAAATTCTACAAAATTCCTGAAAACTCCAGAAAAAATTGTTTATTTCTCTTAAAGATATTAAAAGCCTTTAAAATTCCTTTAAAAATTAATAATATCTTGAAAGTGCATTAAAATCTTTAAAAACACTTTAAGATATTTTAAATCCTTTCAAATCTTTCAAAATTTCTCGAAACTTTCTAAGGCTCTTGAAAATTCCTTGGAATTACAAACAAAAAATCTTAAATCTTTAAAATCCTTTCAAATTATTGAAATCTATTGAAAAAATTTCTTGGAATCTTTTGAAATATTCTGAATGATTTCAATAAAATTCTCAAAGTGACTGTTTGCCAGCCCTAATTACTTTTGACAGAGACTTTAAGTTCTTCCTACAGAAATCCCTTGACTTCTACCTGGTTCATTAATCACCCTGGGTTCTTTAAGATATAT
>CAKNYM010044111.1:37680-102876 GCA_932195095.1 Andricus curvator
CAAGTCAATTTTTTAAGGCCAGCAGGCTAAAAAATAAACGTTTATCTATATATTATCAGGGTTTTCGCAAAACTTCATTTTCAAAATTCCCTGTCCATTAATAAGAACAAAATTCTGAACCTTTTAACTTTATTAACATATAGAATCTTTTATAATAGGATCAAAATAAATTTGAATTTATGCATTTTCAATTTATATGTAGGCTGCCACAGCCTAATTTGCTTGAAAACATTGTAAGAGTGACATATTTAAACAAAAGGATTGACCAAGAGCGATTAATTGTCAACCCAAAAAGTGACTAACAATGACTAATGAGGATTAATAATGTAACTAATGTCCTTTTGAATTTAAAAGTATTTCAAAGAACTCGATGACATTTTAAAAATTCCAGGTGAATTGTAACGAATTCAGGATAATTTCATAAGACTTCAAAACAATTCAACTTAAATTCAGAAAGATTGAAAAAATTCCCAAAATTTCTTTGATTTAAGTTAAATTGGAGTGAATTTAGTGAAATTTAAGAGAAATGAAAAATATGAAAAAATGCATTGAATGCAGTGAAAGTTTAAAATGAGTTTAGAAAAATTCTAAGAAATTTAAAAGAATTTGATGAAGTGCCGACTTCCAGATGAACGAAACAAAAACTATAAAGAAATAAATAAAATACATTCACTTCAGTAGAATTAGATGAATTTTAAAAAATTCACGTGAATTAGAAAAAAATCTAAAAAATTCTGCAGAATTCAAAAGAATTTATAAGAATTCAGGGTGAATTAAAAATGAAATCTCGTGCAATTCTATTAAATATGACAATACCTCTTCAAATCCTTGACATTTATTCAAAAACCTAGAAGGCTTTTAAAATCCTTCAAAAACAGAGAAATCCTCGGAAATTTGACAAAAATCCCTTGGAATCTTTTAAAATATCATGAAATAATAAATTAATAGAAAAATTTTCATATTAATCTAAAATTTTAATTATAAATTACCTTTTAATATTTTACAATTCCCTAAAATATTTCAAATTCTTTGGGAGCTCTTTAAATCACTTGAAACTTTGTAAAGTTCTTGAAAATCCCTTGAAGTTTTTAAAAATACCCTTAAATATTCCAAATCCTTTAAAATCTGTTGAAATGCCTTGAAATGTATTGAAGCACTTAGAAATTTTTTTGGTTTTTAAAAATACCTTAAATATTTCAAATTCTTTGAATTAATAGAAAATTCCTTGGAATCTTTTAAGATATCCTAAAATCTTTAAAATTCTTTGAAATCTTTGATAATACCTTGAAATATTTGAAAATCTTTTTGAATAATCATACGAAATCCATGAATTATTGTGAATAAATTCTTAGAAATCTATTGAAATATTATAATATCCCTTGAAATTACATAAAATCTGATGATATGAGCTGAAATCCTGGAAAATTTATCAAAATACCTTGTAAGCTTTAAAAATCTCTTAAAATCATTGAACTCCTCGGAAATCTTACAAAATCACTTGGGATTTTTCGAGATATCATAATAGGCCCTACGAAATCGTTCCATATTTTCCCAAATTCCAGGAAACTTTTTAAAACACTACCTCCTTTTCGGATCATTAGAGACAAATAAATAACGGAGGAAAAAAGAGAAAGAATTGGATCACTTCAAATTACTGAAATCTTTTAAAAATACCCTAAGATATTTCAACAACTTAAAAATCTTTTGGAATGCCTTAAAATTTGTAAATTTTTGATTATTTCAAATCCTATCAGGTTACCGAAATCAATTGAAAATTCCTTGGAATCTTTTAATATACCCTAAAACCTGCATTGGTCCTATGAAATCGATCTATATTTTCGAAATTTTAGGAAACTCTTTGATACAATACCCATGAGCATTTTTTCAAATCTCTTGAAAATGCTTTAGAATTTTTTAAATACTTTAAAATATCTCAAATCTTCTGAAATCCTTTAAATATTCATTATAATCTTTTGAAATACTCTTAAAGTTTTCAAATACTTTGAAAACTTGTGACGTTGCAAAATTCTTGCAACTCACAAATTCTAACTGATAAATTTTTATTTGACATTTAAAGATTTTTCGCAAATTTAGAAGATTTAATTTTAAAAAGTTCAGTTATCGCGGCTGTGGTACGGAAACTCCATGACTAGGGCTAGATTTAAGATTTATAATTTCAAGGACTTATTCTGTTCGTTTCTCTTATTTTTTGTAACGATCCGGATCCGTCGAGACATCGTGAGACATAAATGGACTTCTTCCTACTTCAAGACTAAAATGGGACGATACTTGATGCTTTTAAAACAGCGAGATTCCATCGAGACACATTTCAAGCCGTTTGAATTCTCCCGCCTTTTCTATCTACTATCATCTGCCAGACTCAAAGGAGCTGTGGATCCTGGTCTACAAGGATTCATGTTAGGATGCCGGTCAGATTGGAAGTGACACTACAAGTTATGAAAAATCTGGAACGACTCATCTACCTGGCGTAGAACCTTTTTGAAAACTTCACGATGAGAAATTTCTTCGTCAATTCCCAACATGACTAGGGAATCTCAATGCGCAATGCCTTCTTCACGTCGGCTGATACCAATTGGTACCGAACCAAATCCTGCTCTGATCAGCCAGGGTAATTTCAGGTTCCAGGAGGTGATCAAATGGGTGAATTGGTGAGAAAGGACGAAGAAATAACAACACTGGATCAATCCTGGCGATAATAGAAGGAAGGAAGGATGAAAATCGAAAATAACAGGGTACCGAGCTCCACTTATTCACACGGCCCTGGAATGTAAACCCAGCACCCCGTCTCCGCAGCGGCCTTACCACCAACAGGAACGACGGAAAGAAGGAGGAGAAGGAGGAGAAGGAACGCCGAGACCGAGTCCCGTACCGTCGCCGCTACGCTCCTTCTTCTCTGCCGACCGCAGCCGCGTTCAGTACATTTTACCTTTCTCATATTAGTGAAAGTAGATCGTCGCGCATTTCTCCGGCGAATTAGTCGAGACGCACCCCACGACTTCTCATCTCCAGGAAGATCATCTGCGGAACTCAACGGGTAAGGCCAACTCATGTATAATAAGTGAAGGAGACCACGCTCGACACGTGGCCACAGTGGATCAGTTTCCGTAATTTAAAGAATGTTCATTTTTGTCGAGAAAATGGCGTCGCACGTGGTCGAGGTGGAGTTCCTTTGACTGGGTCTTCCTATTTAATTTACTGGTGAATTTTGGTGATTTATTATAAGTGATTATAACATTATTTTTCTCGAAATGTCTCCCCAATGTTGAATCCCTTTTGTGATTAGTGAACTGAGCCCCCAGTCGAGTGTTGCCACATGAAGTATGACCCATAAACTATGACTCCGTTGAGCATTTCGAATAATTTACATATGGTCACGTAATGAAGCCTCAAGTTGAGTTGTGTCCCGAAACCCAATTTTCTTTAATCATCGCCAACGGCCATACCACGCTGAAAAACCCAGTTCTCGTCAGATCACTGAAGTTAAGCAGTGTTGGACGCTGTTAGTACTTAGATGGGTGACCATTCAAGAATACTGAGTGCTGTTGGCACATCGTAGGTGTGGTGAGCCCACACTTGTAGTTATTTATAACTACAAGAAAACTATCCATCTAGAAACACTACCCGAATCGGCTAGTCTCACGCCTACCCTGAAAGGGAAATGGCTTAATGGTATACATGAGTGAGCCCCTTTTCATGTGTTAACTTAGAATTGTGCAATTCCATGGAACTGAGCCCCCAGTCGAGATTTGCTCCAAAGTGTTAACCATAAAAAGATGGATTTCGATTTTCTAGTGTTGAGAAATAACGTATCGTGTTCCTTTCAAGTATCACTCAGTCTAGAGCTTTCCCCTTGCCCCACCCCCTTTGTTATGAGTGAAATTTATAGACTTTGAGCGTCAAGCATTGTGTATTTTTCCGAATGTATTTTCGATCTAAGTTAAGATGGTTTATTTTTCGTGAATGATTTTGTCAAATTAATGTAAGAAATTTCTATTGAAGTGTTGTTTGGCAAATTTAACAAATGTTTAACGAAATTTGATTGATTTGATTTCGAAAGTTTATTATTCGTGTGTGACATCTTGTTAAAACCATTTCGATAATTATGCCGCTGTAATCAATTATCCTTTAAGTGAATTTAATGACAGTGGAGTTAGGCGAGCTAAGCGTGATTTCTTTCTAAATTATAAAATATGAAAGTTAAGAGTTATATGACATTAATTGTTTGGTTTATCGCTGGGTTTCGGAAATCTAGGTTATGCGGTATTTTATGATGGTTTAGAGTTTAGCTAGAGATTCGAATCCGATTGTTACTAATGAAATAAGTTAGGGTATGACTAGTCATGGGTCATTACTAGTTTGGTGATGATAGGCTAAAATCAAGTTTGAGGTTAGGTTGTATTCATGACTAGATTTCTGAAATCATGGCTGTGAATTATATTTAGTTTGGACTTTAATTAAAGAATTCGAGTTTAGATTATTACAAAATTCTGTGAATAATTATTTTGAGCTTTATTAAAGACAATTAAATTGAGTTTTTATAAAATTCCGTTTAGCTCGATCCTAAGTTAGAATCTAGAGAGTTTCAGTTTATATCAAAATTGCCTAGCATGGAGTCCCGGGCAGAGAAGCCTAACTACTCAAAGTTAGTTTAGGTCGAGTATTTTAGGTTAGGATTTGAGATTTTTCTTATTTTGAAAATGTCGAGAAAATTATTATTTGAGTATTGAATAATTTTTTTTGGATTGTAAACCATTTCATTTTGTCGAGATTCGACATATGGCAGAAGGTCAATTGTTAAATCGGGCTTGTTATTTTATTTTGAATTCTTAATTACCATGCATCAAATAAATTACATGTTCTATTTGTTATAAATGTTGAGTTGTCATTTGTTGATATTTTTGAATCCTCTTTATTTTTGGAACACGCCCAACTACCGAGTCTGAGCTGACCGTGCGAAAAGCCGGTACACTGCGTCCTCTAAAAAGAATTTAATTTTTTTGAGATTTTAAATTTGTATTTCTTTTTTTTGGAAATTGTATTTTGAGAATTAAAGTGGCCCTGGACAGGCCTGGCGCTCAACGGAAATTTTAGATTATTATAAGACTTTCAGGAAGCAGAGCCGAAGGTATGTAGTGATTTTAATTATTTAATCATAATTAAATTGCAACATTTCATGGCGCCCAACGTGGGGCCCACGTCAAAATAAATAGGGTTCTTTTAGAAAATATAGGGTCTTGAATGTTATGACATTTTCAGGTTTATTGATGGTCTAATACAGCTATTTGAAATGAAATCTTAACACAAGTCTCGTACGCTAAAGTATCAAGACTTTGAATTAATTTGAGAATAATTCCAAAATTTTATATAGAATTATGAAATTATTTTAAGAAAAGATTCTGAAAGAAAGACCCCCTACCAGAATTTTGAATAACAGAAATTCTGAGGAAGTACCCGATTAACCCCCGACATTTTTGAGAATCTACCCTCCCCCCCCCCCCAAATTGTTGAGATTACCAAAACCCTGACAATATTGAGAATAAAATCCTATTGAGTATTACCAATAAATTTTGCAGTACAGAACTTTAGGAATTCTTAGCTCTTGATTTCGAGTTCGTTTCTTATCTCGTGTATATTAATTATCCTTTTGCTACTACGTCATCGCTATTGTGCGCAAGAGTGAAGTATAGATAACGTGTTTACTTACCGACCTTGATTAAGCTTTGGCATAATGAGTGACCACAATAACACACCTGATTCGTGGATCTACCCACTGAATCAGGAGGATTTGATTTCGGAACTCGTAAATAGGGACTTTCCGATCGATGGTATTGTTCCCATCTTACGCGAAAGAATCATTAGATTTGAGCGCGCTTTTAGAGGTGAAATTGAGTATGTTGATCCCGCGTTCGAGTTAGAACAGTCAGATGGGTTGACGCTAGATGCTTCACAAGCAGCTTGCTTATTAGATACCGAAAAGGCAAAAGATTCGGAAGAAACACTAGGAGGACTCGAATATCTTTGGATTCAGAGTACTTTTAGGCCAGTCGAGCCCACGGTTCGAAGTGAAAACCCGAATTCTCTAGAATCACTGAATACGAAAGTCGCGAATAAACTCAGTAAAGAATCCAGTAGGAATATGGAGACAACGATTGCCCTTGGGGTAGTCCGGGAGATCAGGTCCCTTGCTTAGATCATCGAGGAGGAGCAATAAGCAAATCTTTTAGACAAACTCAAAGACCAGATTCGAGATCTAAAGTTCCCTCCGGATCAAGGTACACTACTGGAAAATATGATGAGCCGAATCATCATACTTTTGATCCTCGTGATGACGCTCGCAATCACTGTAGGAACGATCGTAGTCAAGACCCTTTATATTCGGATCCGCGAATGGTGATTAACGATACCCAGTCTTTAATTAACCAAGGTCGAGATAGCTCAAGCGCGATCAGGAACGGCAGGAGTCGTCACATCGAATATCCCGATGACGAATTTTTTGGAAATGAGCGGGGTTATGATAGAAAAGAGACTAGGTGTCACTTTAGTACCGATCCCTTGTCGAGATACTCGTGCGCACATAATTATCCAGAACCTCTAGAGAATAGGTATGAAGACTACCACCCTTCCTCTTACGATCCATACTATCGTGAAAGAAACATTCAGAATCGTAGGAGTCGTTACTCTGATAGGGCTGATTTTGATTTCGAATCACAAAGATTTCCCAAAAATAGTCATCGGTCCAAATTTGATGATGCTGAGAATCAACCATCGAGGAGAGGTGATATAGGACAAGATAGGAATAACAATCGATTATTCTGTGATAATTGGGGACCTGGAATGGACACCACTTTAAGGTATAGAGAGTCAAGTCCACCTTTTAGATATTCAGATTTCAAATTTGCAACTCATGGGCAGAGGCCCCTATTCCATATTACTGCCTTCCGATCGAATCGTTTCCATGTGACGTTCGATCCCACTATAGACCGTCCCTTTGATAATTCAGATTTTAGGAAAAATCCCCGCTATCCTCAAGCTTACTCTAGGCGCGATCTTATTCCTCCTAGTCCAGCAGCGACGTATGATATCATGCGAAAGTGGAATCTGAAGTTCTCAGATTCACGGGAAGAAGATGCCGAAAATTATCTCACCCGTCTCATCGAGGGTAGGTCAATTTGCCCAGTAAACGATACGGTGTTATTACGATTGCTCCCTTTCTTCTTGTCAGGTATTGCGTTGAATTGGTACAGAAGCATGCAGTCAAATTTGCAAACTTTTGAGCAATTTGAATCCGCTTTTCGCTCAAGGTTTGCCAATTCCGATTTTCAATTCGAGTTGCGGCAAGAAGTCTACCGTAGGACTCAACGTGAACGGGAATCGGTAGCCGATTATCTCACTTGTATGTTGGCCATTTATGATAGATTAGATCCCCCCTTTACCGAGTCGGAAGAAATTAGTTTTGCACATCGCAACCTTTTACGACGCCTTCAACTGACGATCCCACGTCACCAAATACATAGTTTTGCTCAACCTGAAACTAGTGTTAATTTGGAAGAGATGATCGAGAACTTTTTTTGATCGAAAGATCTAGTCCCCAAAGCCACCCCAAAAGCTAAAGATAAAACTAAGACCCCCCCCCCATGTAGAGATACGCCCAATAGAGACCCCGGACCCAATACATCTAATCGCGCAAATGTTTCAAACCCTTTTCTACCCCAGAATTCCCCTGAAAATAATCCCAGTCAAGAAAATAGCCCTCGCATACCATCTTGTTGGAACTGTAAGAAAACCGGACATCGTTTTTCTGATTGTTTAGAACCAAGAAATATTTTCTGTTATCGTTGCGGTAAAAAGGATGTTACGCGCCCGTCTCGCCCAAGTTGTGCGGGAAACGAGACAGGGAGACGTTAATCGGGCCTGAAACGCCTCCGACATTACCCATTAGGTTCAAAATTGAAGTATTTCATCTTGAAATTGATTTTAATCCCTTAGCTGATACCGACCAGGGTAATGAGGAAGACGTAGTGGATCAACGTGACATTTACGAGTTTGCAAATTACAGTCCCAATATAGAGAACATTCTTACCAGTCGAGACTTCACGACCCCTCAAGTTCTTAAACCTTGTTCGAGTTTAAAGTATCCTTCTAGTCTAAATAATTTCCCAGAAAAAATTGAGAAATCGGACAATCCCTCTAAAAATCACAATCCCTTTGAAACTAATCCTTTTAAGAAATTATCTCATGAACCCTCATTTCCTTCTATAGATCAGTCAAATCAAGATAATAAGTTAAATCCAGAGAGTAATAATAATAAATTTCCTATCATTCCTATATTTAATTTATCCGAATTACCATATTATCCAATGCCCTTATGCACACCCGAACCTTTGATGTTCGTGACCTCAAGGATTATGGGTAACCCAGTAAAACCCCTAGTGGAAAATGGTGCTTCTCGATCATTCATAGGCCCTGAGGGTATGAAAATTGTAGAAGATTTAGGTTTAAGGATCGAGAAAAGTCACGGTCTAGTTCAAATGGCGAATAGTCAGGTCGAGTTGGTATCGCAAGAAGTCATCACCCCAGTAGAGTTGGAAAATAAATATCGGCTAATGCGGTTACGCATACTACCTTCCCTTCCAGTTGCATTTACCATAGGTTTAAACTTCCTAAAGAGGTTCCGTATTCGAGTAGATTTCGAGGATAGAACTTGGTGGTATAAGGAAGACCCGTCTAGAATTTATAATTTTGAAGTGGTAGAATGGTCAGGAGATAAATGTTGTGGGTTACGTGAACTGACTAGTAGTCAAGCCGAAATTCTCAAGGAATTCCTTGGGAAAAAGTTACCGGAAGATACTGGTAAACCAGGTCTGACTGCATTGACAGAACATTAGATTGACGTAGGTAATCATAACCCAATCAAACAGCACCACTACTTAGTTTCACCCAAAGTTATGGAACATACCATCCGCGAAGTCGGTGCCATGTTGGCTGACGGTATCATAGAACCCTCTAAAAGTGGTTGGTCATCCCCTGTTGTAATGGTAAGGAAACCTGATAAAAGCTATAGATTCTGTCTGGATTTTCGAAAACTCAGTGAAGTGACGAAAAAGGACGCCTATCCCATACCCCAAATGAACAGCATCTTAGATAAATTACGACGAGCAAAATATATCTCTACTCTCGATCTCCACGAAGGTTTCCTCCAAGTCCCCTTAGAGTACAATAGTCGAGAAAAGACGGCCTTCACAGTGCCAGGTCGTGGCTTATTCCTGTTTAAAAGAATGCCTTTCGGGCTTACCAACGCGCCCGCTACCTTTTAGAGATTATTAGATCAACTTATCGGTCCAGAAATGGAACCTCACGCTTTCGTGGATAAAGGACGCCGGTCTTAAGATTAATCCTGTGAAATGTGAGTTTTGTTGTTCCCAGGTGCGACATCTCGGTTTTTTCAGTCAACGAGTATGGTCTACAAGTCGATACAGAAAAATTTGCCCCTATTCTTGAGAATCCCGTCCCTAAAAACATCAAAGAGTTGAGATGGTTTCTTGGTATGTCTTCCTGGTATAGAAAGTTTATCCCTAACTATGCGACAGTAGCGGCCCCGTTGAATTTGCTCCTGAAAAAGAAATAACGTTGGATATGGTCAGGTGATCAGGTTGTAGCCTTCGAACAAATAAGAGCCTGTTTATCTCACGCCCCTATATTATCATGTCCAGATTTTAACGTTCCCTTCGTGCTTCAGACCGATGCAAGTAACACAGGCCTGGGTGCAGTTTTGACCCAAACTATCGACGGTGTTGAGAACGTAGTCTCCTTTGCTAGTAGGTCCCTTTCGGATACCGAACGAAAAGATTCCACTACGGAAAAAGAATGTCTCGCCGTAATCTGGGCCATTCAGAAATTTCGAGCCTATCTGGAAGATTATCATTTTACGGCGATAACCGACCATAGTAGTCTAAAGTGGTTACATAACCTCAAAAACCCCACGGTTAGGTTGGCCAGATGGGCTTTGTCTCTGTTAGAATATGATTATACCATCATCCATCGCAAAGGTAGTTCCCATCACGTACCTGACGCTCTGTCGAGAATGTACGAGGACCCTATCGAGAAAATCAATCTAGGTACTCAGTAAACGTATTTGCGGGTCGCAAACGATTATTTTTGGCCGGGATGTTATCGAGACGTAGCTGGTTTCGTTAGAAAATGTGAAATATGTCAAGCCTGCAAAGTTGATCAGAAATCTGCACCAGGATTTATGGGCCAGCGTGTAATAGAACAGCCTTGGATCATGGTAGCAGCAGATATTATGGGACCGTTCCCCCGAAGTAAAGCCGGATATCAATACGTGCTAGTGATCCAGGACTTGTTCACTAAGTGGGTCGAGTGCGCTCCCTTACGCACAGCCACCGGTCATAAGATTAGGGACTCTTTTAAAGAACTCGTAATAGATAGGTGGGGTGTACCTCAAGTTCTTTTGACAGACAATGGAACAGAGTTCGTGAATAGCACTCTGCGATCACTTTCTCAAGAATTTAATATCCTACACGCTACTACCCCCCCCCCATATCACCCCCAAGCGAATCCCGTAGAACGCGTGAATCGATTATTAAAAACGATGATAATTTCTTACATTGATAATGATCATAAATTGTGGGATAATCACCTTTCAGAATTTAGGTTTGCCTATAATACTGCGTATCACTCCACCCTTAAGACCACTCCAGCCTTTTTAAATCTCGGTCGGGACCCTAAGCCAACTAATTCCTTAAAAAGGCGCGAGGAAATCGACTATGATATAGATCCACAATCCCCTGAATTATGGGCCGAAAGAATGCAAAAATTGCAGGTCATGAGAGATTGGGTAATTAAGAATCTCGATGACGCTTTTCAGAAACAATCACGGTATTATAACTTACGCCGTCGCCAATTAAAGTTTTCTCGGGGCGATCTAGTGTTGTCGCGTTTTAGAAAGCTCTCTAGCAAAGTTAAACAAGAAGCGGCTAAATTGAATCCGAAATTCTTAGGGCCATATAGAGTAACTAAAGTTCTGTCCCCCGTTGTATACGAAATTAGCGACCTAGCTAATAAGTTAATTGGGAAAATCCACATACAAGACCTTAAACCCTTTATAACTACTAACCAAGAATCTGGTTCTGACCCTTAGGTTGATACCCCGTGTCGAGCACCCAGAATTGAATCCACCCCTAACTCACGTCAAGTATACCTGAAAGAAAGCATCCCACTGGATCTTAAAGATCAAATGATCGCCGTCCAACAGACAAGGATCGCTATGTTGGAAGTCCAAGTCGAAACATTAAGAGCAGAGTTAGAAAGGAGACGTAGGTATGACGAGAGAGTCAATGACTTAGGTGGACGCCCGACCGCAGAAGATTTTGCGAGGGAACGTGAGCACCCAGGTTGGTACTACATCAGGCCATACCGTCGTGTCATTCGTGACCTGCTGAGAAGACACCCTGGGTTTATGGACAATCTTTTGGACGCCTACAGGGCCGAAGAAGAAGCAGAGGACAACAGAATAGCTGCCGAACGTGAGGACAGAAAAGCACGAGACGCCGCTGTAAGGGAGGAACAAGGGTTAAGACCACCAGTAGAGATCACGGACGTCACCTCCGACGAAGATCTCGTCACGTACTTCCGGAGGGAGTATAACTCAAGAATGCTGGATCAAATAATCCAAGTGACCCCATCAACCCGGGAAGCTGGTATACAATCTGATCAATCCACAGCTCGAGCCGGACCATCCACAACCGAGACAGGGGTTCAAGTCGAAATCAGACCCAGCATCAGACCCGTCGAGACGCAACCGGAGGATCTGAATCCATCCTGGATTCTCCCATCCTAAAAGAAAACTTCGTCCGTCCCGTGACTCGCCCATCTCCATCCCGCCAAGAAATCCATCCCGTGGTCCCTCCAACCCAACCCCGTCAAGAATCCCGCCAAGCTTCCCGCCCGGAAGACCGTCAAGAATCCCGCCAAGCTTCCCGCCCGGAAAACCGTCAAGAATCCCGTCAAGCTTCCCGTCCAGAAACCCGTCGAGAAATCCCCACAACACCTTATCCCAGAGGAGCGCCAGTAGACCCGAAACCCTCAACCAGTCGTGGTCCTCCCTCCCTCCTAGATCTGAAACTCGGACAGCCGCTATATAAGCCAGAGATCACTAAACGTTTCCGTGAAGGATGCTGGAATTGTGACGACCCGTCCCACGATTACCTGCAGTGTGAACTCAAGACACTCAGGGTGTTTTGCTTCCGGTGTGGAATACCCGGATATACGGTGGTGACATGTCCTCACTGCAGCGACGAGTACCAACCAAAAGGACCCTACACTGCACGAAGACAGAACAAGTACATACCACCCGATATGTTAGTCGGATATATGGTCGTCGAGAGTGAAGATGGCGAAGACGATGACGGAGGTGATAACGAAGGCTAAAATCTCCGCTTCGATCCCCTTAAGTTTAGACCCTACCTCTTTTGAGTTCCACGCCAAGTATTCTAAGACCGTTTTGACAAGTTTCTTCCCCAACCCAGTCAAGTATTACTATGTAATCAGCTATCTTTCTTTCAGTTAATTTTCTTTTTCCCCTTCTGAAAAATACTTAATGTATTTCCATTATAATTATTAGTTTAAATAATTAATTACTAAAAATTGCAGCTTAATTTGATCCTTTTGTTTATTCTTGTTCCGGTCCCACTTACTAGATTTCTTTCCTTTTATTAACCGTTAGAGTTAACGGTTAAAGACCTTTTCGGTCCTTTCCGGGGAGAGGGGAGTTGTGACGTTGCAAAATTCGTGCAACTCAAAAATTCTAACTGATAAATTTTTATTTGACATTTAAAGATTTTTCGCAAATTTAGAAGATTTAATTTTAAAAAGTTCAGTGCCTTAAAATGCCTTAAAATTTGTAAATCTCCTGAAAGTGCTTCGAAATCTTTGAAGTACCCTGAAATATTTTTGATTATTTCAAATCCTATCAGGTTACCGAAATCAATTGGAAATTGCTTGGAATCTTTTAATATACCCTAAAACCTGGCATAGGTCCTATGAAATCGATCTATATTTTCGAAATTTTAGGAAACTCTTTGATACAATACCCATGAACATTTTTTCAAATCTCTTGAAAATGCTTTAGAATCCTTTTAAAAACTTTAAAATATCTCATATCTTCTGAAATAATTTAAATATTCATTATAATCTTTTGAAATATTCTTAAAGTTTTCAAATACTTTGAAAACTTGTGACGTTGCAAAATTCTTGAAACTCACAAATTCTAACTGATAAATTTTTATTTGACATTTAAAGATTTTTCGCAAATTTAGAAGATTTAATTTTAAAAAGTTCAGTTATCGCGGCTGTGGTACGGAAACTCCATGACTAGGGCTAGATTTAAGATTTATAATTTTAAGGACTTATTCTCTTCGTTTCTCTTATTTTTTGTAGCGATCCAGATCCGTCGAGACATCGTGGGACATCGATGAACTTCTTCCTACTTCAAGACTAAAAATGGGACGCTACTTGAGGCTTTTAGAACAGCGAGATTCCATCGAGACATATTTCAAGCCGTTTGAATTCTCCCGCCTTTTCTATCTACTATCGTCTGCCAGACTCAAAGGAGCTGTGGATCCTCGTCTACAAGGATTCATGTTAGGACGCCGGTCAGATTGGAAGTGACACTACAAGTTATGAAAAATCTGGAACGAATCATCTACCTGGCGTAGAACCTTTTTGGAAACTTCACGATGAGAAATTTCTTCGTCAATTCCCAACATGACTAGGGAATCTCAATGCGCAATGCCTTCTTCACGTCGGCTCATACCAATTGGTACCGAACCAAATCCTGCTCTGATCAGCCAGGGTAATTTCGGGTTCCAGGAGGTGATCAAATAGGTGAATTGGAGAGAAAGGACGAAGAAATAACAACACTGGATCCATACTGGCAATAATAGAAGGAAGGAAGGATAAAAACCGAAAATAACAGGGTACCGAGCTCCACTTATTCATACGGCCCTGGAATGTAAACCCAGCACCCCGTCTCCGCAGCGGCCTTACCACCAATTGGAACGACGGAAAGAAGGAGGAGAAGAAACGCCGAGACCGTGTCCCGTACCGTCGCCGCTACGCTCGTTCTTCTCTGCCGACCGCAGCCGCGTTAAGTACATTTTACCTTTCTCATTTTAGTGAAAGTAGATCGTCGAGCATTTCTCCGGCGAATTAGTCGAGACGCACCCCACGACTCCCCATCTCCAGGAAGATCATCTCCGGAACTCAACGGGTAAGGCCAACTCATGTATAATAAATGAAGGAGATCACGCTCGACACGTGGCCACAGTGGATCAGTTTCCGTAATTTAAAGAATGTTCATTTTTGTCGAGAAAATGACGTCGCACGTGGTCGAGGTGGAGTTCCTTTGACTGGGCCTTCCTATTTAATTTACTGGTGAATTTTGGTGTCGAGAAATAGCCACATGTGTCGAGTGTTGTCACATGAAGTATGACCCCTAAACTATGACCCCGTTGAGCATTTCGAATAATTTACATATGGTCGCGTAATGAAGCCCCAAGTTGAGTTGTGTCCCGAAACCCAATTTTCTTTAATGATGAGTGAGCCCCTTTTCATGTGTTAACTTAAAATTGTGCAATTTAGTGGCGAAAAGCCGGTACACTGCGTTCTCTGAGAAGAATTTAATTTTTTTTAGATTTTAAAATTGTATTTCTTTTTTTTGGAAATTGTATTTTGAGAATTAAAGTGGCCCTGGACAGCCCTGGCGCTCAACGGAAATTTTAGATTATTATAAGACTTTCAGGAAGCAGTGCCGAAGGTATGTAGTGATTTTAATTATTTAATAATAATTAAATTGCAACATTTCAAACTTTTGAAATCAGTTGAAACATTTTGAAGCTCTTGAAAATGCCTTAGAATCTTTTAAAATACCATAAAATAATTCAAATCCTGTGAGTGACATTAAATTACTGAAATAAATTTAAAAATTCTTAGGATCTTTCAAAATACCCTAAGCTATTTGAAATCCTTCAAAATATTTTGGAATTCCTTGAATTTTTTCAAGCCCTTCAAAATCCCTGGCAATTTTTAAAAACACCCTAAAATATTTCCAATCTTTTGAAATTCTTTCAAATTATTGAAATCTCTTGGAGCCTTTTCAAATTCCTCAAATATTTATTTGAAAAATTTTTAAATGACTTGAAGGTTAAAACTTTTTAAAGCTTTCGAAAATGCCTTCGGATCTTTTAAATTACTCTAGAATATTTCAAAACCTCTGAAATCAATTAAATTACTGAAATGAAATGAAAAATCCTTGGAATCTTAAAGAAAACTCTAAGAGTTTTCAAATCCTCTAATTTTGTCGAAATTCCTTCAAATTGTTGAAATCTTTTGATGATACCTTGGATTCTTTTGAAATACCCTAAAATATTTCTAATCTTTAAAAATTCCTTCAAATTATTGAAATAAATACAAAATTCCTTGAAATCCTTCAAAATTCCCTTAAATATTTTAAGCCCTTTAAAATCTTCTAAAATTCCTTGAAATTATTAACATCTCATTAAAATGCCTTAGATTCTTTTAAAATACACTACAATATGCCCAATACTTTAAAATTTCTTCAACTTATTGAAATAAAAAAAAATTCCGTGGCATCTTCTGAAATTCTCTGAAATATTTTCTTAAAATATATATTCAGTTGAAATCTTTAAAATCACTTGATATTTTTTAAATCCTCTGAAATACAATTAAATTACTGATCAGCAACCTGGGTCGGAGAAGTGTTGCGCAACGAACGTGTCATTTAAATATATAACACGAGAATTCTAGATCAATCTAAAATATCCATACCTTACACCTACATACCTATCTACCTTATACCCATCTACACACTACTATTTTCCAACCGAGCAAGTCACGCCTACCCCGAAAGGAAAATGGCTTAATAGTATAATAATAATAATAATAATAATAAATTGAAAATTCCTTAGAATCTGTTAAAATACCCTAAAACATTTCAAATCCTTCAAAATCTTTCGAAATCCATTGAAATTATTTAAATCTCTTGAAAATTCCTTAGATTCTTCCAAAACACTCTATAATATTTCCAATCCTTTTAAATTTTTTTCAAATTATTAAAATAAAAAAAACCTTCGAATCTTTAAACATTCCCTAAAATCTTTTAAGTTCTTGGAAATCTTTAAAATCACTTGAAATTTTTTAAAGCTTTCGAAAATGACTCAGAATCTTTTAAAATCATCCGATATTAGCTAAATTATTGAAACCAACTGAAAATGCCTTAGAATCTTTTGAAATACTCTAAAAGTTTTCAAACCCTTAAAATTTTATTTTAAATTCCTTAAAATGTTGTAAAGCTTTAGAAATTTCCGTGAATATTTTTTAAATACTCTAAAACATCTCAAATTTTCTGAAATTTATTAAATTACTCAAATAAATTGAAAATTCCTTGGAATATTTTGAAATCCTCTAAAAGTTTTCAAATCCTCTAAAAAAAATTCAAACTACTTTAAATTATATAAATCTTTTGAAAATGCCTTGCATTCTTTTGAAATTATCTAAAACTCTCCTAATCCGTTAAAATCCTTCGAAATTTTTGAAACAAATACCTGCAAAATTCCCTAAAATATTTCAAGTTCTTTTAAATCACTTTTAAACTTTTTAGAACTCTTGAAAATTCCTTGCAATCGTTTAAAATGTCCTGAAGATTTAGTTAAAATATTTTTAAATTACTCGAAACATTTTGAAGCTTCCGAAAATACCTTGTAATCTTTTAAGATACTCTAAAATATTTCAAATCCTTTTGAATCAATTAAATTACTAAAATCAGTTGAAAATTCCTTGAAATCTGTTAAAATATCCTAAAATATTTCAAACCCTTTAAAATATTTTGGAATTTCAAATGCCTTGGATTCTTTTCAAATGCCCTAAAATATTCCCAGTCCTTTAAAGTCCCTTCAAATTATTACAATAAATAACAAATTTCTTGGAATCTTCTGAAATTCTTTCAAATATTTTCCTACAATATATATCACTTTAAAATCTTTTGAAATGAACTGAAAACTCCTTAAAATCTTTCATAAAATCTTAAAATATTTCAAATTCTTCGAAATCTTTTGAAATTCCTTGCAATTGTTTAAAATTCGTGAAACTTCCTTCGATTATAACAAAATACCCTATAGTCTTTAAACTTCTTTGAAATCCCTTCAAATTATCGAAATCAATTACTTAAAGTATCGGTGATTTTTTCTTAAATAGGAATGTCCCTTAAGAGCGTAAAAATGCTTAATTTGAACATCTTTTTAAATTATAAAATGTTTGATCTGTAGACATACACAGATCACTGACATTCTTCTATTCAAACCGAAAAAAATAATTATTCGAATATGTAACTATAAGGAAATGGAGATTTTTATCCTATATATAAAGTAGAACCGAAACGTACACGAGTTTCACAAATGATATTGAATACCATGTATACAAACATGCGGATCACATTACTAAATACGAAGAAACACGTTGTCGTATTATCGAACTCGAACTACGATTCGATTCGATTACTATTTCCAACAGTGATCCCCAAAGACATGCGCATGCTTCGACTGAATGGCACTCATTGGGTCTAGTTCGCGTAAGTATTTAAAATTCAAATGCAGACGCGCACTGTAGCCAATGAACGTCACTACAATCCAAGCAAGCGCAGATCAAGGCGGCCCCGTTGGAATCAAATGACTTCAACTGAAGAACGCAAAATCGTGACACGTTCCATCACTTTCTAACGCACTGATGCCTCGTGTCACACGCATATAGCAGGCGAGAATAATTAATCGTGACACGTTCCATCACTTTCTAACGCACTGATGCCTCTTGTCACACGCATATAGCAGGCGAGAATAATTAATCGTGACACGTTCCATCACTTTCTAACGCACTGATGCCTCGTGTCACACCCACAGCAGGCGCAAACGATATAATCGTGACTATCGAAATTAAGAATATCGTTTATAGATTTTATATTAAGGAAAGATGTTAGAAGCTTAGCTTGAGAAGACCTGAGCTTACTACAAGTGTTAGTTTTAGTAAGGAAACTCTCCCCGTAGAGTTCTTTAATAATTGATTTAATGCTTTTACGATGATTCATTATAATAAATTAAAAATTTAAAGCTTTTTCGGGTATCAATCGTGTGCGAAACTATGAATCTTGCCGACGTTTCGTGAACATTGCAGTTCACTTCTTCAGGCCTGACTCTAAACTGAAACACCTGCGAAAATAGGTCAACTTCTAAACAACCCTAAAGATAAAAAGGCACCTCTCAGTGATCCGGGAGTATATAAAATCCCTTTTTTTTGTGGCAAAGTCTATATTAGAGAAACCGAGAGGGCGGTGAGCCAACGTTTAAAGAAACATGAGAGTAAAGTCAGGCTAAAACATTTCACGCAATCAGCACTAGCTGAGCATCATATCGAAACAGGATATAGCATTTTATTTGACAAAACAACCATCATCGCAAAAACGTACAATATTTTGCCAAGAAAACATAGAGAAGCAATCGAAATCTTAACACACCCTAATAACATCAATAGGGACAATGGTTATAATACCAATCCGATTTGGCTTTCCGTCCTCCCGGTTTTTTATTTATAAAGACTTCTATTGGCCAATCAAGTTCGACCAGTCCCCACTACGGGGCGCTCTGGCCAATCACGGGCATCGTAGAGAATACATATATAAGAACAACATAACCTGAAACTTCAGTTTCAGGACAGCTCTGAAGAAGTGAATTGCAATGTTCACGAAACGTCGGCAAGATTCATAGTTTCGCACACGATTGAAAACCAAAAAAGCTTTAAATTTTTAATTTGTTATTGTTTATTTGTAACAATAAATTTTAATATTAGTTTATTATTTGAGCAATTCACTTGAGGAATATCACTAGGCGCGGATCGTGGGAGTCGCAGATCGGGTAATTCAATTGAGATAAACACCAATTAATTCATGCGGGTTGACAAAAGGTTTTACACAATTACTACCGACAAGACTAAGCGTGTTTTTAGGCCGTACAAGGTTACGCGTCATTACGGTCGGAAGGTAAGCATCAACTGAACTGCACTCTCGCAAGATTAGCATCCCTTCACTCAGGGAAACTTTCCAGAAGCTTAGAGGGAGGCGCATGACCCAAACTGAGGAGAAGGGGCGTCACAAGACCTCAAGGGTGTATCATGAAGATTCTGTCTTTACGTTATTTCCAGGAAATCAACATTTAACCTTATCCTCAACATACCACTTGCCTCGTTCCGCCCTTCCGGAACGAAGTAGTCACCTATAATGATAAGTCTAAATAAAAAAATTTGTAATACAGAGTTTAGATGTGTAAGATGACATAATTAATAATAGGTATTTGTGACATAATTATTCCTATATACAATAACTTGGTGTCTCTTCAAGAGAGAAAATAGGGCCAGACACCGCCCGCCTTGAAATATTCACATTCGAATCATATTTATTATATAGATAAGCACACGGCGCCGCCCGCCGTGGCGAGATAGTACATTACATCTCATACAGTTTCAAACAATCGGGGCTTGAACAGGAAGCCGACATAGCTTTACAATGGGTCGTTGGTAAACGCCGTGCGCCGATTTAACGTCGACTACTCTAACTCGTTCATCTCAGCCGGGATGACACGATACAATTCGCCCTACCTGCCACGTAGACGGAGGGGGGGGGGGTCAGAGAGTCACGAAGTAGAACTAGATCTCCTTTGGCAAGGTTGGGCTTCGAATTAGACCATTTATATATATGCTGCTGTTGTTTTAAATACTCAACAGCCCAACGTCGCCAAAAGTGTTCATTTATACGTTGTACTAATTGCCATCTTGAGAGTCTATTTTCCTTTAAATGGAGAACTGATGGTTCAGGTATAGATAAGAAAGGGGATCCCACGAGGAAGTGACGCAGAGTTAAATAAGAGAAATCATCAGGATCGCAGGATAGAGCTGCTATAGGCCTTAAAATAAGGCAAGCTTCTATTTGGCATAGCAAGGTAGTGAGATCTTCAAAAGAAAGAGTGTGAGCGCCTATCATACGTCGTAGGTGTTTTTTCACGCTCCTCACAACTGCCTCCCAGATTCCATCAAAATCAGGCGCAGAGGGTGGATTGAAATTCCAAATGACTCCTTCCTGCGTCAAAAAACTTCGCAAATCCTCATCGTGAGAGACCCTTTTGAACGAATTTGTGAGTTCGCGGTCTGCTCCTTGAAAATTTATTCCGTTGTCGCTATATAAATCACTAGGCAAGCCACGATGAGATACAAAACGCTTGAATGCAGCTAAGATGCTATCAGTGGAGTAGTCACTAGCTAAATCCAAGTGGATAGCTCGCGTGGCAACGCAAATGAATAAGGCAACATAAGCCTTATGAGACTTGTGGCCTCTGTCTTTATTTAGCCTAACGAGAATTGGACCTGCGTAATCCAATCCCGCATGAAGAAAGGGTTTAGATGGAGTCACACGGGAGACAGGAAGATCTCTCATTTGTTGCGAAGAAAGCGCAGCTCGCTCTCGAACACAGGATACGCATTGGTGGATCACCTTTCGCACAAGGTTTCTAGCACCTAAAATCTAAAAATTCTGACGCAGTACGTGTGATGTCAACTGTGATCCACCATGCAAAGTTCGTTGATGAGCTTGAAGCGTTATGACATTCGTGATGCGATTATTCGGTAGAATAATGGGGTGTTTCGCTTCAAAAGAAATCGGAGCGTTCTCTAAACGTCCTCCTACTCGCAAAATACCGTCTTTGTCAACAAAAGGACTTCAAGATTTTGAAGGACTTGATTTGTTCAGACATCCCTTTTTTGTTATTATTTCAATCTCAGCGCAAAAATACTCGTGCTGCAGATACTTGAACCAAACAAGTTGCACTCTCTGGATTTCGTTATAACCGATAACTTTATCAACTGTGGAGAAAGAGCGCTTTGGAGCCTGGTTAAGAAATTTATAACAATAAGCAGTTACACGTAGCATTTTAGGCCACGAAGAGACAGTTTTTGATAATCGAGATGTTAATGTCTCGACAGGGTGCGATATTCCGGCGTGAATTTGTGTACGCTCTTCTAAGTTTACATTGTGGGGAGTTTCAATTATCGAAGACGGCCATTTAACTGCCGTTTTATTGAGCCACGATGGACCATGCCACCAAAGATGGTGATTGATTAATTCCGTCAACGAAAATCCCCGAGAGGCGCAGTCAGCTGGGTTCTCCAATTTAACCATCTAGCGTTCGGAAGAGGAGACTGTACTTCAGCCACTCGATTCGCGATAAAAGTGCGCCAAGTTGATGGAGAGGGACTGAGCCAGGCAAGGACAACTGTAGAGTCAGTGTAAGCATGAACGGGAAGATTTTGTAATAACAAATCTCTCGCAACCTTACTAATGAGCCCCGAGAGGAGTACAGCAGCACACAGTTCCAGACGCGGAACGCTTACTTTTGACAGTGGGGCAACTTTGGTCTTTGCCATAAGCAGCGTGATCTGAGGTTTGTCTGATAATTCAGAAGGCAATATTCTCAGATACACCACTGCAGCATATGCTTTAGTTGACGAATCAGAGAACCCGTGTAGCTCACATACGTTTTTACTGGATTAGTAACCAGTCCAACGCTGGATGCGCAGATCTTGAATATGAGGCAAGTCTGAATAGTAACTTACCCATTCGTCCTTGAGTTCAGCTGGCAGTGGTTTGTCCCAATCGAGCTTTCTCAGCCAGAGCTCTTGAATGAGGAGTTTAGCAACCAAAATCACGGGTGTAACCCATCCCAGCGGTTCAAAAAGTGAAGACCGAGAGCGGCTCGACTCGCCATATCAGATTGAGTTCGGTTCACTTTTCGATCGGTCAAAGGCTGTTTACAGTCTCGTAAAAGGGAGGGATTGCTTGACCACTTACTAAGCGTGAAGCCTTATATTCTTAAAAGCTGAATCAGTTCAGATCTTGCTTGAAGCGCTGCTTTTTTAGTATCATCACCGAATAAAGCAACATCAACATAAAAATCTCTTTCTAAAATTGTTTTTCCGATGGGATATTTAGGCCCCTCGTCCTCAGCTAACTGTTTTAAAACACGATTAGCGAGATAGGGAGCCGAAGCAGTGCCATAAGTTATAGTTCACAGTTGGAAATGTTTCAGATCTTGTGAAGGTTCAAACCTACAGACTATCCGTTGAAAATCAACGTCCTTCGGATCGAGAAGAATTTGACGAAACATCTTGCTGATATCTTCCGTGTACACTTATCGGAGGAGGGACCAGCGTAGAATATGAGACGAGATATCGGTTTGTAATCTAAGCCCTATTAATAGAGCGTCATTAAGCGAGACTCCAGAAGAGGTTGGATGCGAAGCATTAAAAACTTCGCGAACCCGCGTGGTAGTACTAGATTCACGAACTAATGGGTGATGAGGTAGATAAATGGGAGGTATAGAACTAGGGTCGGTTTCGACAACACTCGAGACTTCACGCATATGAACTAGTTCTTCGTATTCCTTTAGGAACGCTCTATAATCTTCCTCAAGTGCCGGATTATGACTGAGGGGTTTTTCTATCCTATCAAATATTTTAGTGGCAAATTTCAAGGATTCCCCTAGGGAATTTTGTTTTGTTTACTGAAAAGGGAGCCGTACTACGTATCGTTCATCTACGGTTCGCCAGTGCGTACTTCGAAAGTGATCTTCGCAGGCTTGTTCACTTTCAGTGAGAATAGGTTTCTCAGGAATCTCTTGCAGTTCCCAGAATCGTCGCAGATCTGACTGAAGAGTTTCTAATGTGAAGCAGTGTTGTGCAAAGACAGTGCGATGTGCAATTAACGCGTTGACAGGACCCTTGCGCACACCATCTAAGAGAAAAGCGCCATAGTAATCAGCACCGATGACAAGATCAATTGACTCGTTTTTTAGGAACTGAGGGTCAGCAAATTCCAGGTCTTTAAGATGCTTCCATTGTCATGCACAAGGAAATTGCGGGGGAGAATATGACGTGAGAAGCGACAGAACTAGAGCCCTCATCGGAAAGCCCTCATCGGTAATTCACGCCCGTTCCTCGCTCGCACTAATACCTTCGCAGTGGCTAATAATTTCGGCTGACAAGTAACATGATTGGCTTGAGTTTTTGAATAATTATTTAAACTAATTGAATTTGTTGGATCTGACGAGCTTTTAGGCCTTTGCCCGCTATCAGGAGCCTCAAATCTATTGGATGCCTCAGACGATTGTGGAGCATTTGTCGCGAGAGCGAGGGCAGAGGAAGATAATTGCTCGTTATGCAATAGTGTATGGTGACGTCGCTTACATTGAGCGCAAGTTTTGTTATTACAATTTCGCGGTATATGACCAGGTTTCAGACAATTATAACAACATCTATATTCACGAGCAATTACCTGCCTTCTGGTTACGGGTTGAGACTTGAACTGATGACATTGTGCTAAAACATGATTTTGACTGCATAATGGACATTTTGTCGCGGTAGAGTTGGCGTGGTGAGCCTTAGTGAACAATCGTTGTGATTTTTTATCATTATTATTTCTTGAAGAATGATTAAATACATCTTGCGACATCTGAACTGCTTCTAGAGCTCTTAATCGCGCAGACAGAAAATAATTAAGTTCTTCGTAAGTAGGATATTCCCGTTTATCACCCAACGATTTTTCCGACTCTGCTATGGTTTGTTTACTCAATTTCATAGTAACTAAAGATACAATAATATCATCTCAATGCTCAACAGGACGGCTCAAGTTTGCCAAAGCTAACCTAGATTCATTTGTGGTATCACGCATTCGCTTTAATTCCTGAACTGACTTATTACCAGAAGTGGGAATTGAAAGAAAAGAATGCAAAGAGACGAGACGTTAGCAAATTTATTTTTATAGCGTTGTTTTAGAGTTTCCCAAACGCTGTTATAATTTGCATCGGTAGTTGCAAGGTGTTTAATAAGCTGAGCTGCTTCATTAGTTAAACGAGATTTTAAATAATCAAGTTTTTGAGACTTTCTCAGATTTTTGCGGCTGTCAACTATTGAGGAAAAAATATCATGAAATTGTTACCATTCTAAATAATTTCCTGAAAACTGGGGTGACTCTTTTGCTGAAAGTCTTATTGTCGGCTCAGAACTTACACGTGAAAGCGAGTGTGGCGTATTAGGTCGCTTGAAAATACTTATCTTCTCCTTTTATAAAAACGTTATCCTTGAAAAATGGAATAAGGGACTTATCTACTTCTTCAGCAGCAGCAGTAGCGTTTATTCCCGAATGCAGGTTTGTGCACTCGCTCCGGTTCTTCTCCAGCAATGTGAGTCGTCCTGGGGTTACCTCTAATATGAATCTCTCGAAGTTCAGTCTCAGAAAAGTTAGAAGAGCTCGTTCAACCATTCCCAGCAGTGTATTTTGCTTTTCAATAAGCTGATCCATTTTTTTGCGTTTTAAAGCTTAATTTTCTGAATATTTACTCCCACTCGGTTAAGTAAGAGGAGAGAATATTGCATTGGTCAGAATATGAAGAGTCCGGAAGGTGGAGAACCAAGTCTTTGCATAAGAAGGGCAAGGTGGGGAAGTGATGACTGTTCAAGTGGGGAGAGCACCACGGCTGATGGGCCTCCGTGGAGGCGTAGAGTGGGGATGCGCTACTTGATGAGCGTCAGTTCGAGCCAAAACGACGCAGACATGTTTCTAGGTTTTCCTTGTAATTTCACTCACACTTGAATACACTGATTTTATAATGATCTCATCACTTTAGGTTCTGAATCACACCTTGGAGTTCACTTCATTAATTGGACACTATAGCTAGAAATCGTTCTAAGCTTTCACTGAACTACACTCCGATCGCGGCTGATCCAGCTCGAAGAACCATGTTTATTTGTAACAATAAATTTTGGTGCAATTGCAGAATAGGGACGTCACCTCTTTTTTGGCTGAAAACATTTTTTTTCGGCAAAAAACTAGTGGAATGTGTAATTGAACGATAAATAAAGCGATTTGATCAGGAAAACGTTTAAAATTATTGTTACTTTTGTTACTACGGTGTCTCAAATATGGGTCTGTCATGCGATATCGGAATATCATATTGAACTCACTGTTTATGTGCTTTTAAACATCCGTACGGCCAGAAACACGGTAAATAATTAAAATTGAATGGTTTTTTAATGAATCAAAATGTATTTATATATTTTTGTATGCCGACATAAGCTATTATGTCGACAAAAAAAAAAGAGTTTTACGCACATCAGCTATCAGTTGAGACGGGAGGACGCCCTTGGCTATCGATGGCAATCGAGATATGTATGTCACAAAAATGAAAAACAGATACGTACTGGTCACAAAAATAATGTTGATTAAACTCCTACCCCTTTCCAACATCTCGTGGGGGTGGGAAGGCACCCCTTTGACTGGTCACAAAAATAATGTTGGCAAATCCCTACCCCTTCCCAACGTCCCGTCTCCTCCTGTCTCAAGTGACAGCTGATATGCGTAAAACTCCTTTTTTAGTCGACATAATAGCTTATGTCGGCATAAGAAAATATATAAATACATTTTGATTAATTGAAAAACAATTCCATTTTAATTATTTACTGTGTTTCTGGCCGTACGGATGTTTAAAAGCACCTAAACAGTGAGTTATATATGATAATTCCGATATCGCATGACAGACCCATATTTGAGACACCGTAGTGACAAAAGTAACAATAATTTTAAACGTTTTTCTGATCAAATCGCTTCATTTATCGTTCAATTACACATTCCACTGGTTTGTTGCCGAAAAAAAAAATGTTCAGCTAAAACAGAGGTGACGCCCCTATTCTGCAATCTAGCCTAAATTTTAATATTAGTTTATCATTTGAGTAATTCACTTGAAGAATATCACTAGTCGCGGATCGTTGGAGTCGCAGATCGGGTAATTCAATTGAGATAAACACCAATTCATTGATATTTACACATTTATTCTGACAATGGACTTTAAAGTTTATCAATAATGCGGGTTGACAAAAGGTTTTACACAACCACTACCGACAAGACTAAGCGTGTCCTTAGATCGTACAATGTTACACGTCATTACGGTCAGAAGGTAAGTGTCAACTGAACTGTATGCATGACCCAAACTCAGGAGAAGGGGCTTCATAGGACCTCAGGGGTGTATCATGAAGCTTCTATCTTTACGTTATTTCGAAGAAATCAAAATTTAACCTTATCCTCAAAAATTATAATGAATCATCGTGAAAGCATTAAATCTATTATTAAAGAACTCTACGGGGAGAGTTTCCTTACTAAAACTAACACTTTTAGTAAGCTCAGGTCTTCGCAAGCTAAACTACTAACATCTTTAGCTTTCTTGAAACGGTGTAGGGACAATAAGATCATCCCAAAATTCTGACAGTTGAAAACCTATTTGGGAACATATAAATCCAAATCAATTCTACATAAAACAAGTTTGCTTCTCTTGAAAGAAACAATACAACATACCAAATTTGCCTTCCACAATACCTCCAAAAAACTATTAAAACTTCACCTTTTCCTATCAAACACTCACAGATTTCACATTTGGTCTACATTAGACCGCATATAATTTGACCAATCCCAACGGATTAAAGATTTTTGCACTCAAAAACAACAAATAAAATTGGACAAATTACTTCCAGTAAGGCACGTAGCATTAACTAAGACAGTAAAAAAACATCACTAAAAATCCTCTGAGCAATGTAATAATTTCAGCCTTATCTAAAGGACATAATTTTGCAGTAGCTCCCTCCAAATCCCGAAAAAAGAAATCATAAGTAATTTGGAATCCACAATATATACCCTTCCACCCGAAAAAAGCGAATGACATACGGCGTAGGACGGCCAAAATCTTACGCCAAGCCCAACTACCCTCCTCAAACAAAACAAGAGAAAACAGCAATTAAAGAACTCAATCAGAATAAAGACATCATAATATTACCCGCAGACAAAGGCAACACAACAGTAAAAAAAAGTAAAAAAAGACTCAAAACTTGACAGCGAAACAATATCTAAATTAATACCTACTAATCCCATCTCTCCAAAACTTTACAGACTCCCAAAAAACCATAAAAAAACATTCCACTCAGACCGATCGTCAGCGCAATAAACTCACCAACTCACAACCTAGCACGCTTTGTCGACAAAAAACTGAATCCTTTCACAGGAAACTCTATCAAGCACGTCCAAAACTCTTTTGACTTCATCAGAAAGATACAATAGAAAAAAAAACGAAAAAAAAAAAACCCTCCAAGACATCCTAGTGAGTTTCGACGTAGTATCTCTCTTTACGAAAGTACCAATCTCTGATACAATCGATATTATTCAGTGCTTTGCAAACTTCCCCTCCAATCTCACACCTTTGATAGAACACTGTCTCACTAATACCTACTTCTCTTTCAATAACCACTTCTACGAACAAACCACAGGAGCAGCAGTTGGATCTCCAATCTCATCTGTAATAGCCAACATCTTTATGGATAATGTAGAAACTAAAACCTTTAACCAATCCAAGCTTAAACCAGAATTTTGTTGCCGTTACGTTGAAGACACTTTTGTCATCTGGAGACATGGACTAGATGAACTACACAAGTTTTTCGATTTCATCAATCAGTTACTTCCTAATATCCAGCTCACCATGGAAATTGAAAAAAAACGGAAAATTACCTTTCTTGGACGTACTAGATTACAAAATATCTGGTAACACATCCGGACATGAATTTTACAGAAAACCCGCCCATACAAACAGATACAAAAACGATTACACGATCAAACAAATTGATAAAGCAATAAGAAACTACACTAAAAAAAACAAGTCAAAACAACCTACTAAAGGAAGAGAGAGAAAAACGACCACCATCTAACCCTACATTCAAGGTGTCACAGAACAAATAGGAAGAATTGTCAATAAACACAACATCCAAACCATATTTAAACCACCTGCGAAAATAGGAGAACTTCTAAACAACCCGAATGATAAAAAGGCATCTCTCAGTGATCCGGAAGTATATAAAATACCTTGTTCTTGTAGCAAAGTCTATATTGGAGAAACCGAGAGGGCGGTGAGCCAATGTGTGAAGGAAAATGAGAGTAAAGTCAGGGTAAAACATTTCACGCAATCAGGACTAGCTGAGGATCATATCGTAAGAGGACATAGCATTTTATTTGGCTAAACAGCCGTCATCGCAAAAACGTACAATATTTTTCCAAGAAAATATAGAGAAGCAATCGAAATCTTAAAACACCCGAATAACATCAATAGGGACAATGGTTATAATACTAATCCGATTTGGCTTTCCTTCCTCCCGGGTTTTCATGTAATCGATAAATAAAATTCTATTTTGAAAAATATGAAGTATATTGTATATAAAACTACAAAATAATTTTAATTACTAATGTTGATTGCTATTTAGGTATAGGAGCATTGAATATAAACGTTATTTATGTTACCGAGAATTTTTTCAACTCTAAAAGTGGGATAACACTTGACCGGAGAAAATTAGTGCTTAATATGGACGCGCGCGGCGCTGTTTACCTATAGGGCCGACTTGCTACAAAACACATGGTGAAAATGGGAAAAGTGATATTTTTTAAAAGTTCTACTGTGGTTTTCTTCGTTTTTTTGCAGGAAGAATAAAGTTAATTGTTTCAGCATCTGAGGAAAAATAAACAATAAAATAGTGTACAAATTTGAAAATAAATTCAATTAAACAATTTGAAAAAGGCGGGAAATTAAACAAAATAATACTATTAATGATTTTTACAACTTATTCTCGGAAAATTCAACTATTACATTTTTTGTTGAAAATTTATTTTTTTGAGTATAACATTCTACTAGGTATTTGGGTGAAAATTCATGTATTCTGTTGAGTATTCGTTTTTTTCGAAAATTAATCCTTTTAACTCGAAATTCAACTATTCCATTTTCGATTGAAAAATGTGTTCTTTTTAGTTGTCAATTGAACTATTTTGAATAAAATTCATGGATGTCGTTGAAAATTTGCCTTTTTGTAGACAATTAACCTTTTTGGTTAAAAATTTCACATTTAAATTTTTCAGAAACAAATTTGCTAGAAAATTCAACAGTTGAATTAACAACAGGTGTATTTTTCTACAAAATTCAACAGTTGAATTCTCAACAGACGAATTTTCTACAAAATCAACTGTTGCATTTTTAACTATACTTTGGACAATTCCATAATGCTGGCCAGTGTTAAAACATAAACTAAAATCTGCGTCAACTTATTCTAATTTTAATCCTTTGATTGTAGTGACATATCGTTGGAATTGCCAAGAAACGTAGATACCAAATATAATATTTTTAAATTGCTAATTTAAAAATTTAAAAAAAATTATGTTTCGTATTTTATTCCTCATTAGAACAAAGGACACCCCCCCCCCCCCCCGCTAGCAAGGCTCGACGCGTGGCTTGGGCTCACTCAGCGACGTGAGGGGAAGTCAAGTGGAGAGGGTAAGTCGAGTAAGTAGACGACAATATGTTCCTTTTCTCATCGCTTCTTGCCGAATTTATGAAAATGGTACAGTTTAAATGAATGATGGGTGTGGTGAGCCCAAACTTATAGTTATTTATAACTACAAGAAAACTATCCACCAGAAACACTACCCGAATCGGGTAGTGTCACGCCTACCCTGAAAGGGAAATGGCTTAATGGTATACATACATACATAGCTTATTTTCTCGAGAAAGAGATTCTCTACAACTTGACCTCATTCAATTTTTAATAATTGTTACATATTTATTATCAAACATATTTATATGGTTATACAATTTTCGTTTTAAAATGTTTTTTAATTATTTGAGATATTGAAAAATTTATTTTCTAAAATATAATGAGGTCAAGTTGTGGAATATTTTTCCTGAAATAAATAAGTGTTTGCACGGGTAAAGATGCTATATTAAAATTGCATCATTCACTTGAATTTTCTTTATTCAAATTCAGTTATAGACTACGTTACAAATGAGTGGTTAAACTAAGTGTTCTAAATGCACAAAACAGGGTACGAGTGCAACCCGATCGTAGTCTGGTTAAGGATGGTTTTAGACTGTCGAAAAAGTACCTGAGTAGTACTGGCGACACCCAAGTATGGATTCCAATGTTGCCAGAAAGGTAGAAGTGAAGAACATTTCAAATTTGGAAATTCTGAGAAAACTGGCAACCCTAGATTTTACCTGAAAATAATGAGTGAGATCGATTGAAGGTTGTCGGTGCCTTAAGTTCATTGGGGGAAGATTATCTTATGGTTTGGATGTGCCGATGGCCGATTGACCCGTCTTAAAGTTTTCTTCAACGAGGGATCGAAAGATGCTAAGTCTATACCTTAAAAATGTGCATACCGTCATAACCATAAACATAAAATTTCAGTAGGCTGTAGGAAAATATTTCCAAGGAGCAGATATACACTATTAAGGTAGAGAAATACAAGCCACAAATTCAAGCTTCCTTTAAAATGGAAAATATGAGTCACTCTGTCGAACAATAAGATATCATTCAATAAAACAGTATATTAAAAATTGAGATTCAATTAATTCATTTTCAAAAATTCATTAGTAATCAATAACAAAGACATCTAGGTCTATAATAAAATTGTATTCATGATAACAAAAAGTAAGAAATATTATTGAATATCTGTAAAGTATAGTTACATATTTTTTTCGAAAATCTATTGTTACGTCCCCATAACCATTAAATAGAAGAAAATATCATATTTTATTATTTAGAATGGAAAAGGACTGCATTATTTTTTATTATTTAACATCAGCTAATTTTTTTTTATTCTCAGAAAATTCTAATCTGTAACTCGAAGAAAGTTTTTGTTTCATTACATATTTTTTGGCTAGACACTTTTTGACTTTTTGAACTTTAAGATTTTTTAAATTCATAGTTTTGAAAATTTGTCTGTAAAAAAAGAATTATTTCGAGCTTAAAAAGTTGAGTTTATTTGAGAAATATTGATCTAAGTGAAAAGTGCCATTTGGGTTAGTTGTTGTGTAGCCTTGCATAACTCAGTACAACTTTCAGATTTTAAAAATTCGCAATTTTGAATTTTCTAATGATTTAAACATCTTTTATTTGTTTGAACAATTTTTTCTTTTTAATATCGTAAAAAGTTATTATTTTCTGGAATTAATAACACAATTAACGAATGCTGAGGGTAATATATTTTTCAAGGATATTTGGTAATTATTTAAACAATTTTCATTTCGTTAGGAAATTTTTTCCTGTAAAGCGTGCAAAGTTATTATTTTCTGCAATTAATGGCACAATTAACGGATGTTGACAATAATATTTTTTATTACATTATTGGGAGGAAATTATTCCTTGAACATTCCTTAAGAGGCGAGTATACTTTAATTTACAAAATGTTCATAAGAAGTACTTCTCTTTTACATTTTTTCCAAAACCGAGCTTTTCCCATTTAAAATCCCATGTTAATTTTAAAAGCCCGGGGGCACGAGTTAGCGTTGAATGAAGAAATTACGGAATTTCTTTTTACGGAAAACAAATAATTTGGGGGTAAGGATTGATTACCAGTAATGTGAGGAAGAAGGTATTAATTTTTTAGATTGATCTAAAATTCTCGTGTTATTTATTTAAATAACACGTTCGTTCCGCAACACTGCTCCGACCCAGGTTGCTGACCAATCTCTTTAGCGATCACCCCAAGTGAAGGGCCCCACAAAGTCGTCATGTGAAGCTCTTCACTCGGGCCCATTATTCAAGGTCTTTTGTTTCAGGCGTCATTCACTCTACGGACACTTTTTTATAAACTATTTGTCGCCACACTTTTCTGTCCTGGCATACTTCTCTAGCCTCCTTCACGTCCGTGTATTTTTTCATGTAAGCTCTCGTGTTTCTATGGCTTCTTATGTCTCTTCGAATTAGGGTCTCATTCAAACATCTAACCATTCTTTCCGCGGTCTGCCTCTGGGCACACGGCCATTTACTTTACCTTTATACACTTGTTTCGTCAGTCGTTAATCTTTCATTCTTTCAACATGCCCGAAGCATCTTAACCGATTTCTTTCCCATATGTCAACTAGTGTCTCTTCTGCACCACATTCTTTGAGGATTATCTCGTTTCTCACATTGTCCATCAGTGTTTCCCCGCATATTTTGCGCAGTAATTTCATGTCAGTCGCGATAATTTTACTCTTATCCTTTTCTTGACAGGTCCATGTCTCACTACCGTATAGCACAGTCGGTACAAATATAGAATTATGTATTGCCATTTTAGCTTTCTTTGATATATTTTTACTTCTGATAATGGACCCTGCTCTACCGATAACCTTCTTACCCTCGTTTATGCGCTTATCTAACTCCCCATTCTATCTTTCCGTCAATAGTGAATAGGCTACCCAGATAAACGTACTTATCAACTTGTTCTATTCTCTCATTATTTAAGACAATGTTGCATATTGTTTTCTTATTTCTTCCTTCAAACACCATAATTTTTGTTTTATTTGCGTTAATTTTGAGGCCCATGCCCTTCATGCTTGTATTCAGTTTGTTCAACATTCTTTGCAAGTCCTCGATTGATTCCGCTATAACAACCTTATCATCTGCGAACGCTAACCCACATTATATTTAAGCAATTTAACGCTAATACTGTCTACACCAGTGGCCTTACCGTATCATATAGCATTTCACCTTTGCTGTTTCTCATGCTGACCAACTCCGTACTTTTACTTCCCTTCATAGATTTATATATCAGTTTCTTGCTTCCTTCGTAGTCGTTTTGTATTTTCTTCTCTTCCTCTGTTCTGATTTTATCATTACTTTCCTTGACTAGTCGTTTAACTTTCCTCTTTTTGTTTCTGTAATAATTTTCAAGTCAATTTCTCTCCTCATCACTAAAACCTGTGGCGTTCAACGTTCTGTTGTACGCTTCTTTCTTTTCTTGTCGAGCTGCCTGAATTTCATCATTCCACCACGCATCACCAGACTTTCTTCCTATAACCGCCGTACCACACACTTCGGTCACAGTTTTATCCAGTCTTCATTCTTCGTCTGAAACTTGGCCTTTACATTTACCGTGTGCATGCTTTTCGTTAATAAAAGTTTCAGCCTATTTCGAGGCTATTTTATTGTTTGTATTATTCATTGTTCAAATTGTATGCCCAACTACCAGCTTTATGCGAGAAATTTATTTTGCGAGACGAAATCATGTCCAAGTAGTGATTCGTCGTATGGTGGAGAGTCTAGTTATAACGTCAGTCCCGCCAAACTTCGGTCAATGAGGGGGGGGGGGGGGGGGCACAACGGGAACCGAGAGAGTCGTAGTTGGTTGGTGTTTTATGCTGAGAAAAGCTCTCTTTTTACCTTTTTTCCCATAAATTATATTAATTCGAAAAGTGAAATGTTTTTAAGCGTTCTTGAACTAATTTTCAATTGTTTAAACAATTTTAATGTGTTTAAATATATTTTTGCCTACTATAACTCATTGAAAGGAACTTTTTCACGTTTAATCGGACAATTAGCCATTCATAGAAAAACTGATATTTGTTTCAAGAATTTACCAATTGTTTAAACAATTAGGGTAGAGCGCGGTCAAAAGTGCCGCAGGGAAAAAGTGCCACATACGATAATACGAAAACAAATAATGTGATACTCGACCTGACATCTTCCGTCGATCGGTCGAATCACCATAAACTCCTAATAGTCGTTGGCAGCCGCTAAAAGCTATTTTTGTGATCGTGATTGAGGTTAAGTTGTCTTTTTTGTTCAGAAAATAGTTTTATCGTCAACGTTTCTTTTTGGTAGCAACACTTATTCTTACGTCCCATCGTCATGAAGCAGGTTTAATTTGATGCCTACGTATGTATTCTTGTAGTACAGATAGCTTGCTGTTCTAAATATTTGGTGCTGTTTCAGAAATGTTGATTGTAAATAGTGGGAATGTGTGGGGGTAAAAAGTGCAAAGTGGCACTTACTACCCCAGAGTTTGTATGGCATTAGGCTATTTCACAATCACTAGCTGTCGAGAAAAATTGATTATCGTCTGCCTGTTTTGAAGCTTATTCTGAAAGCATCCCAGGCGAGCAATGGATCCAGTGTCACGCATGCAAAACTGGGCTCATGAAATGTGTGTTGTGAACTGGCAATCGAAAATTTTCGTCTGTCTTAATTGCGAAAGTCACGATGAATAAGTTTCGAAGCATATCAGTTTTCTAAACACTTATATCATTTTGTTTGGATGCACTGTGAGTTCCTTCGCCCCACGTGTAGAGCAAGAAGAACCATTAGACAGCGTTTAGGAATATATATATATATATATATATATATTTATATCTATATATATATATATATATAAATATAAAAACGGTGACTCTGGGATACCGGGCGACCTCTCAGAGTATCAGCCTTATCCTTGTACGCGAGGCTCTACAAGGACGGACTAACCCTTTCCCTAGCTGCTCGTGGGAACAACAATGAAACCACCAAAACACCAAAATGTTGTAGATGCGGTTCAAGACAATCGAACGCGCAGAGCACCCGACAATGGGTCGGCAAACAATGCCGATCAGCCTAGAGTTTGGGGTGCTGAAAATAATTTAGATGGAAACACGACGACGAACCGGCGAAATGCCCACATTGAGTGGACGGATCGACTCAGGGATGACGTGCTAGACTTCTACGATGCCAGCATTATCCCTGTTCGCGGAGGCTTTATGGCGCGTATGCACACTCTGTGGTGTCAGAAACACCCAGAGCTTCAGCACGTTTCGCATTAGTCGTTGCGAAATCAAGCCGACTACCTCCGGAAAAATGGATATGTACGCCGAGCGCTTCCCCAACCGCTGCTTTATGAAGCTGCACACGAAGATGAGGAAGCGACATTGAGACCAACCGCAGAAAGCAGGTCCTTCTGAGAGATGATCGCAATTTCATTACTAGAAGGAACATTAACATGCAAGTTCCTCCTAAGCCCCAAGATCTGGCTGAAATGGATCCCTTCCTTCGTGGAGATATCTCACAAGAGTCCGACCTCTGGACCATCAATTGCTCAGTTTATGGTGCTGCGAGAACTTTGGCTGATTCAAATCGAAGGCTGAAACCAACGATGGATCAAAAGACCAAAAGACGCTTGCATCAACTGAACAAGAAGATTGGATGGGCAAGACAGAATGAGTCCCGTGTTCAATGTGTGATTGACTACATAACATCTGGTAGACCGTTTACGGAAAGGGTTCGAAAGTTCGCCCAAGAACTAAGGATCTTGAATCACACACTAAACAAGTCAAAGCTGCTGACAATCAAGCAGCATATTTTTGACAAAATACGGCTGTTATCTGGCGCAAGGAGGAGAATACAGAAGAGGGAGAGATGGATCAGGGAGAATCAACAGTTTCTCGTTGATCCATCGCGCCTCTTCAGCGATCTACCTGTTTCTGTCAAAAATCCACCCAAGCCCAAGGAGGTAGAGACTTCTTGGAGAGAGGTGTACAAGATCCCGAAAACACTAGAGTTGAAAGAAGATACTGAAAATATCATCCGCTTCAAGGAGTTTTGCGACAACCTGATAAAATCTGAGGAGGAATGTCCATCAATCACTGCCGAAGAGGTGAAAAAAGCACTTAGAGGCACGAAGAACTTTTCCGCTGCTGGACCAGATAGTATCAAGAACTTTTGGTGGAAGAAGTTTACTTTTACACACCAACATTTGGCCCGCATATTCACCTCATATTTAAAGTCGGAGACGCCCATTCCGCAGTGGCTGGTGTTATGTCGCACTATACTCCTGCCAAAAAAAGGCAACTTGACCAACCCAGAGAATTACAGGCCAATAACTTGTTTCAACACGCTGTATAAGATCTTTACAGCTGTCCTCAACAACAGGATTGTTCGACGATTTGAGCCTGTATGGCGAGAGATGTACGAACAACGTGGCTCGAAAAAAGGTGTAGCAGGCTGTCGAGAGAACCTGCTAATTGACAGGTGTGTCTGTAAAGACGCTGCAGCACATCAGCGCGTCCTGTCAATGGCCTGGATTGACTACCGGGAAGCTTTCGATTCAACCTCTCATAGACTTATCATCTGTCTGTTGGGAAGCTTGAAGGTACATCCACACATAGTGAGATGCATAGAGAGATTGATGCCTCTTTGGAAAACTAGATTTACTATGTCATCTAGAAATTATCGTGTGACAACGAACAACGTCACCTTCCAGAGGGGCGTCTTTCCAGGTGATACCATGAGCCCTTTGCTGTTTTGCATCACACTTTTGCCTCTATCTCTCGCACTACGAAATTCTCCTGGGTACCTCTGTGGCGACACTAATCAGCGCGAGCATAAGGTCACTCATGTATTTTATATGGATGACCTGAAGATCTATGCCTCTGGTAGAAGCAAACTTCAAACTGCTATAAATATTGTCAAGAACTACACAGGAGAGATTGGGATGGACATTGGCTTGGACAAGTGTGCCAAAATTTATCTGAAGAAAGGAAAGATTACTGGCGTTCCCAAGGACCCTGAGCTTGTGGATATAAGTGTTATCAGACATCTTAATACTGGAGAGACCTATACATACCTGGGCGTACCTCAAAACCGCATTCAGGACGTAACATCAGTGAAGGAGTCTCTCCGAAGCAGATTGTGACAGGAGATTAATTAAATAAAGGATTTAACTTACCAAATACAATATACCCGTAGACGTCAAGATGAGAATGCTCATTTTTGACGTATGACACATTTTTTTAATTTGAATTTCGTTGGTATGTCAGGTTTCTGACTGTCCAGCGGCTTGAGCATCGGGCACGGGGTTTTGGGACCTACGTGTGGGTTGCGCGCGATGGCTTCGGCGGGATCTCGAGCGCGAGACAAGCCGGAAGCGTCACTTTCTCGTCAGACGCCCGAGCGAACGGCAAAATTTGGAAAATTGTTAACCTGACGAAAAGTCGGTCTGCGGACATTGTGGTTTTATAATTGAAATTCGACGAAACTACGGAATTGTTGTAATCGACTGAAATATAATCAGGATTTGAATAAAATTATATATCGAAATTGTCGAAGGAAATTCAAGAAGTCGATCTAAATTCGACAAAATGTAAGTACCCAATCACTAAAATTGTATATCTCTGGAACTCTGTAGTTTTCTGTTTCTTATTGGGTCTCCCCAATGAATCCTCCCTATTAATTTCGTCTCATGCTTTATTCGCTTTAATCGCTTCCTTGCTAGTTGGGAGTCAACTAGCTGGCGCTCAACATTTTTTCATTATTATCGTAAACCTATTCAATTGAGCCTTGGCGGCCCCGACCCAAGCTGCGCTAAGTGAAAGGACAAATTTTGGAAATGGAAAGTACAATTCTTATTTTTAAAGTCAACCTGTAACCCAAAATTTTATCCTGTCTCAAGATACAAGCATCTTCTTCGACAGATTTGGTCTTCCAATCTGTCGGCGTTGAACAAGGTATCGGCGACTAACATGCTTGCCGTCCCGGTTCTACTATACTCGTTTGGGATAGTTCAATGTACGAAGAACGAGCTTAAGGCCCTTGATGTCATTATACGTAAGATCATGCAGATGCATAAAAGCTTGTATATCAATTCGTCAGTTCCGCGATTATATATTTCACGCCGTCAAGGTGGACGCGGACTTCTGAATCTCCAGTGTCTTCATAACCGGATTGTTCTAAGTACAGCTGACATCGTTGCGAATGGCAGAGAAACTTTTGCTTTCCTCAAATCATCAGGGCTTAATTCAGGTACAGAGGGTTTTATTTTCGCATGCCAGGACGGTGTCATTTCCACCTTAGCATACCGTGAGCGCATTTTATGTCAAGAAGTTCCCAGTGATAGGTGCAGAGCGTGTCATGCACACGCTGACTACCTAGAACACATACTATCAGGGTGTCCGACCCACACAGGAACGACGTATATCTATAGCCATAATGCGGCCCTAAGAGTGCTTTATTACCATCTTTGTCGCTCTTACGGTGTTGGCCGCGACCCTGCCCTGCCGAACGCTCCAAAGGAGATAGAGTCGATTGTCCGCAACGAGAAGTGCCAAATTTTCTGGAACTACGATTTTCGGGCAGCAGTCTCCGTTGCGCACTCGAGGCCTGACATTGTTCTCCAAGAATTCGAAAAAATAACTGTATTCGTGATCGAATTCTCGGCTCCGTCCGAATACAACATCACTGCAAAGGAGAAAGAAAAAGAGGAGAGGTATCAAGACCTTAAAAGAGAGCTACAACGACTGTACCCAAAATATTCGGTACAAGTAATTGTTCTTGTGATAGGTGCTCTCGGAGGTGCGAAACTATCACTGGTTCGTAACCTTAAAGCCATACCCGCGTGCCAAAAATATGCCAAGGCACTTGCGAGATGGATGCAGAAAGCTGTCATCCTTGGGTCGCTTCGTGTCCTCAAGACACACGAGGGTTTCGCCGGCCTGTCGTTGTGATTTTGTCGTTGCCTATGACCACCCATCTCACGGTTGTGTGACGTGCCCATAGGTGTGATTTACCGCGGTGCTATTGGGGGCTCTTGACATTTTGTTGGATGGCAGTTGCTCTTAGTGGGACCCTGCGGTGTTTGTTTAACTTTTTTTTTAAATTATATATAACATAATAGATGGAATGAATATCAATTTATTATGATTATAATTTGGAAGTTTAATATCTTACATATATTGTAAGGCAATACCTAATTTCGTTTGGACACAGTGTTATGAAAAGTACATTTTGGCACTTTTAACTCCGCCCTACCCTACTAATTATATTTACTCGTACTTTTTTCATGAAGAGAGGTATAAAACTATTTTTTTCTTAATTTGGTAAACTTTGTCGCTTATTATTAAATATCTTCGTCACTCAAATATTATTACCCTATTATGTAAGAAATTCGAATTTGTGTACATAATGTTTTTTTGATAAAACAATTTTGTTTTTAAATAAATGTTTCAAAATGATCTATTTCTGTAATTAATGCCAAATCATTGTTAAGAGCAATAATTTTGTTCAAACCATTATCGAATTGCTTAAACAATTTATTCAAGATTATTTTTACGTGTTTCTGGAAATGAGACGAAAAAAGTCTGATTTTTCCTCTAAGTTTGGTTAAGTGTGTTTGATTAGGGTTAGTTGTTGTGCTTGCCTAGCACAGCTCAGTACAAGTTTCAGATTTTCGGGATTGCGAATTTTTTAAACTTCTTGTCTAAGAAAATTATTCTCATATAGAGAACATTTCGAACGAAAAATATACAGCTTAGTAAAAAGTTTATTCATAAATTGTGGTTGTGCTCACCTAGCACAGCCCAGCACAACTTTTAGATTTTGGAAATTCGCATTTTTTACATTTTAGTTTGTGGTGACCCAAAAAAAAGTTTTTTTTCTTCGAATTTTAGCTCAAATTTGGATTTTTGCGAAAAATCTTTTACGGCAAAATTGAGCACAAATCTAGCACAATTCAGCTCAACTTTTGTTTTTTCGAAAAAAGAAAATGGCGGTGCTGGCCCTGAAAAAGATTTTATTGAATTTTGACTCAAATTTGGATTTTTACGAAAAAAAATGTGCAGTACAATAGAGCACAAGTCTAGCACAATTCAGCACAACTTTTGTTTTTACGGAAAAACAAAATGGTGGTGCCAACTTCTTGGACATCTTGGCTTTACGTATAAATGCAATGTGTTCATATAGGGTGGAGCTATGCTGGGTCTTATGTTATCATATGGAACGCATCTACGCATTTACGTTTGCATTCGAGCCCTGGAGGCTTTCAAAAACATTTACGAATATTTAATTTTTGAAGAATATATCTAGGTGTAAAATTTCATTGCGCATCTTTTTTTCTTCAGCCAAAAAGTTGTAGCTTTTTTAGTTTTCTAATTAAAGCCAAAAATTTGACTTTTTTGGAAAAATTGATTTTATTTCGTTTTTCACTTCACCTCGTGCTCAGTCAGTGAGTTTTTGGAATTTTGAAATAAAATTTGCACGGAACGTGTTTCGGAATGTCCTTAGACTGATAGAGTAAAAGGATTTAAAAAATGTATTCAAAGAAGAAGTTTTCTGGAAATTTTTAGCCAATTGAATGATATTTTACAAGTTATTAATGTCTTAAGTCGCTAGAGTCATGTTGCGATTCTTAATACAGTTCGCCGGCGCCAAAAATAAAAACTAATCAAAAAATCAGGTAATATCAAAGTATTATGATAAAATGAATGAATAATATTGCATAATGTAGAATAATGTATTCATTTCATATTCTGTACAATTCTTGTATTGTAGAATTATATTATTGTTCTATTTTTGAGACCAACTTAAAAACAGCATATAAACTGATATAATCTCACAACACTTTTTTTAACAATCCAGTGACATTTGTCTTATAAAATCAAAGAAATAATAACGGTCTATTATAATATGAACGAAAGACAAGTATTATATAAATATTTATAGATAAATATTTTCAAGTAATATGTATTATTTCAACAATTTTCATAAACAAATTCCGAGTTCGGCTATTCTTCAATGAATACACTCATTTTTTTACGGAATCAACTAAGAATGTTTTTCCGGTGATTCTTTAACATGATGCTTTGCAAATTCTCAATAATTAATAATTATTTGACCAATTTTTATAAACACATTCCGAGTTTGGTTCTTTTTTAACGAATAGGCTCAAATTATTAACAGAATCAAAGAAGAATGTCTTTCCAATAACTTTTTCCTACTATACTTTGCAAGTTTACAATAATTGTTAATTATTTAAACAAATTCAGAGTTTGGCTATTTTTCAACCAATACGATCAATTTGTTTACGGAATTAACCAGAAATTCCTTTCCGATAACTGTTTGCTTTCATAAACAAATTTAGAATTTGGCTACTTTCGAACGAATAAACTCAATTTTTGTTCACGAAATTGACTAAGAATGACTTGGTGATGACTCTTCACTATGATACTTTTCAAATTGACGAAGAGTGTTGATTATTTTAACAATATTACAATGCAAATAAATAGTTTGGCTATATTTCGACGAGTACGTTCAAGTTTTGTTTACGGAATCGATTAAAAATGTATTTTCGTTGACTCTTTGCTATAACACTTCACAAATTGAGAACAATTATTAATTGTTCAAACATTTAATGGCAGTGAAACCTTATTTGCTCTCATATTTCATACGAAAACTCTGGACTTCAATAATCTAAACATTTTCAATCCCGAAAAACAACTTTTGTTAATTAGTTTGTTCATAAAGGAATACAATATTTTCTTAAAATTAATTTTCAACCACTAGAATAGTATATTTCTAGATAGTTTCAGCGCAGACATAAGACCTTCTTTGATCAATATGAAAATCTTCAATAAAATGGAACTTCTGAAAAGTTAAAAAAAAATTAACTTTGTTGTTAAACAAAGAAATTAACCAAATTTGTAATAAACGACCGATGATGAGTCCGTGTGATAAAACTTACTTTTTCACACTAGTCACGCGAAAGTTTGGAAATATTAGACTTCTAACCTCCATGCCAGGACTCGACTCAGGCGGAACAATAGACCCCCAAAGAGCGGGTCAAGGGGCTGGATGCGAATCATGGAGTACCTTTAAGCCCATATTTTCGTGGTTGCATCAATCGATCGTGGAACCGATCACTTTTGCTGTTTCGCGCTCAGCCCCGAAATCGCATTCCCCTTCGCGGTTTGTAAATAAAATAACATGTTAACTCAGTGGGGGACTAGTCGATTCCCCACTAGGTTAAAAATGAACTATTGTCCCAATGTTCCGCCTCAAACTTACACAGCAGAATAACTTTAAAAATTAAAAACAAAAATTTTCTCACATGTTAATCTTATGGGAAACTTTAAGTGTGTGGGGCGATGGGTAAGTAGGAATCGATTTGACTCAAATTTGAAGGACTTTCTATGCTTGGACATTTGAATTAATATCGCGATTGAACAATTTCTAAAAGAAAATTTCTATATAAGAATCAGCGTAAAAGAAAAGGGGTAGAGTAGAAGCACATAGAAAAACAGGAGATTGAAAGAGATAGGCGAAAAGGATGAATTGACAAAGAGATATAAAGCCATAGACGTAGACAGACAAAAAAGGGAAAACTGAAATAAAAAAGAGAGGACTGAAAGGGATCTCTCTTAATTTGAATCAGGGAAACTTCAAGGATGCAAATAGCCAGAAGTACGTTACTGATTTTGAGTTAAATTCCACTGCGAAGCAGTGAATTTTCACTAGTTAGAATTTAGAGGGACAGGTATGAATCTGGAACAACAAAGAGATTGAAAAGGATAGACGGGAATAGGAGGAGGATCTAGAAGTGGACATTGAAAGGGATAGTATTATAACTATATTGGCAAACAGGTCGAAGAAGATAGTCGTGGATATTTAAGGGATATGCTGGCATGAAGAAAAGGGAATTGAAAGAAATAGGCGTAAATCTGGATTGAAAAGGAGATAGAAATATATAGAGGTGGATAGGCGAATGATAGGTAGGGACAGAGAAGTGAGGATTAAACAAGAAATAAGTAAAAGTATACTGACAAAGAAATTGAGAAAAATAGAGATAGAAATAAATATAGCTGGATAGGAAAGAGATAGAATGAAGTAATGCTCGGTAAACAATTGATAGAAAGATATGCAAGTGGAATGTCGATAGACGAGGAATAGGCTGGAATAAATAAATTAAGGAGTAAGCAAATAAAACATGACGAATCCATTCGAGATGATTGCTTCCTCAATAACTACACAGAGAAACTATTGGTTGTAAAACTTGGCATTATAACATTTATTTTTAGAAGAGTTTAATGGCAATCTAGGACATAGTCAAGAAAATAGTATGAATTGCCACAATGATATGAAGAAATACTTTTGATGTGTAAACATCTTAGACCTCGATATGGGGAATCGCGCCTGAGTGGAGTGAAACCATGGCTCGAGAGTGATGAAATACAAGGCTCTGACACACGCGTAATGTCATGTGTCAGCGACCGGAGGCTTGCTTCTCTTCACCCACTCAAAGGAGCCCTTCAATTATTCTTTCGACTTCGTACAGTATACTTCTCTCTCTCTCTCTCTCTCTCGGTTATCCTGAAGAAAATTGTTTTACAGTTTATTATTATTAAAACTAGGGTGCTTGTTCAACCTATTGGAAAATAGATGTCTGGAAACTTTTGCACGATATTACATATAAGAGAAAATAAATTTGTATACTCCTACGTGTACGTGATTTATTATTTGCTTTATGTAAGATTTCAATTTCTGTTAACGTTTACCGAACATTTTTACAAATAAATCTGTCTTGGATCGTAGTTTAGGACGCACGTGATGTTTTTTTCCATATCAAATGTAAATATACTCCAAACTTACTAATTGCCATTTAAAGTTGGAAAGACTAATATTTTCTGTAGCAAATTGAAGTTAGCAAAAAGTGATATTTAAACATTAAATAATAAAACCGTAGTTGCAATAACTAGCAGTCTAAATAACATAAGTTACAAAATGGGTTAGAAAAATTTGCATTCTCAATAGAAAAGGTGCAATGAGAAGAAAAACACTTGAATGTAGTGGTTTGCGAAAGATTCCCATTTAAAATAGGAAATTCAGTGCCAATGACGTCATATGCAACGAGGTTCATGAGGATGATCAAACTCCTAAATCTCATAATTTGTTTTATCACAGGAAAAAGTCTCCATTCTGTTGCCCCGCAGACCCGTGTTCAATTCCCGCTGGCGCTGCTTTCTTCTAACACGATTTTTTCGGTTTCAGCAAAACAACATTTTTTAAGCGCAAGTTTAATTAGATACATTATTTTAAACCAAGGATCAATAATCATATTCCTTGAGTCCTCGAAATGCTAAAACCATGCATAACTCATTTTTTTGACGCTGAAAAAATTGATTTATCATGTTGTGTTTGCTTAATCCACACTTTTGTTTATCCGTTACTATCTTAGATACATGAAATAAATAATAATAGTGAGAGTATTTCTATCTTTTTACTTCCAGCACGGAAGAATTAGTCTACAAAATTGTCAAGAAGTATTATTTTGTTTAACTGAAGAGTTGTTTAAAGTACTGGAAGCAATCAACGAACAGAAAAAAGACTAAATACATTGGAATGATAAGTTTTCCAGGTGATGATAGTAAGGTAAAGGAACGAATTACTGATTGTGAATCATTTGTCAAGAGAAAAATTTATTTGTTTTAACCTTAATAATTAATATGTATTTTTCTGAGTAGAAGGCGTTGAGTATATTTTAATGAAGACTCTGAAACAAAAAAGTTAAAACTGAGTAACAAAATAGTAAACACAGGACGAATTAAATCTTCGAAATGGACAATAGGAGCGTACTCGATTATTGTTCCCTGTACCTATATATTCTATCGTTAGAAAATTTATTGTTCTGATGAAAATAACATTTTTTCAAATGTTTAAATAATTATGGTTCATATATTATAACACAGGTGGTAAAAGTTAGACATACACTCAACTGCCGATATAAGAACTCTCAGTTTTTTTGTGATGCAGGGACCACGAGACCGAGAGAGAGGCGGTGCACAGTCAAGCGTGCAAGTGAAATGGTTCATGCGACCCTGCCGGTTTACGTTTGGATTCTCCCGATTTAGGATCAAGGCCACTGCAAGTCATGCCCGAAACCGTTGTTATATCGGAAGTTGAATGTTTTCGTATGAGAAGGTTATTTTCATTTATATTGTACTATTTATAAAATATTACATATAAACAGAAATGCAGCTATAACCTTTTGAATAATGAGTAAAACTTTTCTATCTCAATGTATCATTAAAATCAAAACCAGTAGAACATTTCAAACAATTATATTTTTATAGCAAAAAAAATGCACTATGTATGTAATAAGAATTAAGAAGAGCAATGCAAATTGTAAAATGATAAACACTTTCCTGCTCATTAAATTCAGTCTTTTTTCTTTTTGTTCATTGCTCAAAGTACTCCAAGAACCTCTTCAATTGAATAATATAGTGCTTCTTCAAGATTTTTTGTACTAATTTTGCCCCTGCAATATATTTTTCCGTAATTCTTACTGTGACCGAACACTCGATCGAACATGAAACCGGTAATTTGTCAGAACCATAAATATTTTTTTGTCCGACCCCCCTTGAAAACGCACCATTGCATGCACGTGAGGCAGGCGTAATGTGGCCGCTTCCAGCCCAGTGACGTTCGCACATGCGCACTCCGCCATCGGGCCAACATGAAACTTTACGCCCGCTACATAACACTTTACGCCCGATAAATAACACTTTACGTTTACTACATGAAACTTTACGCCCGCTACACAAACATTGCACCACGCAAGTGAGAATATAAAGGAAATTATCTTTATCTTCAAAAAAATTGTATCGCTGCACCCCACACTCTCCCTTCTGCAAGGTACGCTATTTCTTTCTTTCACTTATAATCTAAAATTGTGCAGTACACCAAACATCCTCTATCTGCTTAACATGCTTCTTTTCAAGGAGGGTAGGACAAAAAGTATGGTGTGTATCAAGGGCGTACGGCCATTTTTCCTCGTGCGACTGCCGACCTCGCTTCGTTCGGGCGGCAAGTTCACACTCGTCAAAATGGCCTTCTTTACGTCCTCGATACACAATATACTATTTGCATCTCTCCCTTTCACTTTTTAATTTCGGGATTTTGATGTGTAAAGATCTTAGACAGCGATATGAATCTATGTGCAATCTTTGTGAAATCTTCAAAAACTTTAAAAAATCATTTTAATTTAAGTTAAGAAAAGCTTTGAAATCTTTTCAAAACTTTGTGAAAATTTTGAAATAATTGTGAAATCTTTGAAATATTTGTGAAATCTTTTTACAATAAGTTTACGTTTATTGAAGATGTTCACACATAACTCTGTCTTGAGTCGTATTTTACGATGCATGTACTGATTATTTTTATCGCCTTTTTCATCAGTTTGTATCTTTCGTTTTTCGCTTTCCTTTACTGAACTATTATGACTGAATTCGAAAGATAATTTGTTATATCATTTACTTTGTATTTCTATACGTACTAAAATTCCGGATACGATGGCACATTTTTGATTTTTCAGAATCAAAAGATCTTACACCAGAGCAGGTGTGAACATAGGTGTTAATAAGATGTAATTTTAGATTGTTTTTACAAAGTCGGATGCTAATGCTTGGATTTGCAAAATTATTTAATCTGTAACGTGAGAGGGCACCCATGTGAAGCCGCGTATAAATAAAAGTTATTAAAGTAAAAATCAATTTCATGGCATTTTATTTTATTTTATTCATGTGTTCTGTTAAATTTTGTGTGTGGAAAATTAATTTGTTCAACTGAAAATTGAACTGTTCCATTTTTTATTGAAAAATGCATTATTTTTTAGTTGATAATTCAACTGTTTTCAGAAAATTCATCTATTTCATTGAAAATTCATCTTTCTTGGTAGAAAATTAATCTTCTTGGTTGAAAATTCAACAAAAATTAAACTATTAAAAATGTCTACAGTGGAATTATTAACAGACAAATTTTCTACAAAACTCAACAGTTGAATTTTCAACAGAGCAATTTTCTACAAAATTCTTCTGTTGCATTTTCAACTATACGACGTATTTAAAATTAAAAACTATTCTATTTTACAAATTAAAAGTCGACCATTTCTAAAACGTTTAGAATTGAATTTTTTTTAAATCAGCGAATTAGCACATCAAAAAATACGTGTCTGCTATTTCTTATGTATTACAACACATTACAAAATGATGAAAATCGGTGAGGTACACCTCAGGAAGCAATAAAGTAACATTAGGGGTAAATCACCCCTTGCAATTAATTTTTTTTCAAAACCCCCAAAACATCTCAACTGTGATTTTTAGTTTTCTTAATGGCAGTACAATATACAGTGGAATTCAACTGATTTGAAAATTTCTGTATGAAAAAAAAGTGAAAAAAATCACTTTCACTCTTGTAAAAAAAGGGTTCTAAAACCTTGGTATACAAATATTTCGAAATGAGTGCTTTTTTTAAAGAAATAATCTGCCATTTGTTTGGTTGAAAAATTTCGATTCGTTTTTGTGATATAAAAAAACAACTGTTTTTGGGGGTGAAATTTAAGGGTTGTTTTCACCTCTTAATCGACGAATTAGAACGTAACAAAGAAATAAGTGTTTACTATTTTTTTTATGTACCACGACATATTACAGAATGAAGAAAATCGGTGAGGTACACCTCGGGTACTTTCCTTGTAAGTACCCCCACGAAATACATTGGTGTGGGCATGCCGTTTTTGGGGTCACTCGGCCGAGTTACACCGGCGAGCCTCCAGTAGGCCGGCTTAGAATAAGCTAGCTTAAATATGAAAGTGGCTCAGATTCGCGTCAGCGCAGAAGCGTTTTCGGCAGTGGCTCTCTGTCGCACACGTGGAATCACTGCGGCTTCTGCGCCGACGCGAATCTGGTCACTCTCATTTAACCTTCAAACTGCACAAGGGGTGTTTGACACCCCCAACAATTGTTGCACTTTCAGAAACCGTATTAAATTCGAGAAGGTCTCTGCACTGACTGTGGGTGTGTGGAGTAGTATATGAGAGTCAAAAAACTTTCTTGTATGTCTCTGTTAAACATTTATTCACTTTTTCAAGCATTTTTATGAAAATTAATTGATTTAAGTATGAAAAAACGTAGTGTTTCATTTTATCAAACAAATGACTGTTCAATTGTGCAAATAAATACCTTTTTTCAAAGCACCAATATTGTGATAATTCTTTTATAAAAGTGTAGTATTTCGAGATTAAACTCATAAATTTTTAGGTACAAATTTCTAAAATTACGTGACTTATGAATGTTTAAGTAAAAAAGTAATTTTTTCACTTTTTTCATTAAACAATTTTTTTAACATATTTAAAATAAATAAATGGCTGTAAAACATATTTTAATTTAAAGAAGACGTATTAAACTATATTAGAGAATTTTCTTGTAACAAAATATTGAATACCGGCTGAACAAAACAGGTGTGAACACGTTGGGGTGTTGAACCCTCCCTATGCAGTTTACGTAATTTTTCGGAACGATGCAGTTAAAAGGTTAAGCTAGCTTATTGTAAGCTGGCCTACTGTAGGCTCGCCGGTGAAACCAGTCCCTATGTTAGCTAAGGTTTCTGATACTACGTCGGGCAAGTACTGGTACAAAATGCTGACTGACGTTGAGTTCGTTCTAAATAATGTTATTTATAGTACAACCGGAACCACCTCTAACATGTTGCTGTTCGGGGTAAATCAACGTAGAAATATAATTTACCCATTAACCGAAGTTTGGTGGGACTGGCGTTATAACTAGACTCTTCACCATACGACAAATCACTACTTAACTTGGACATGATTTCGACTCAAAAAAATACAATTCTCGCATAAAGGTGGTAGTTGGGCGTACAATTTAAACAATGAATAATACAAACAATAAAATAGCCTCGGAATGGACTGAAACTTTAATTGACGAAATGCATGCTCACGGTTAATGTAAAGGCCCAGTTTCAGGCCATGAATGGAGGCTGGGTGTTTGGAATGCTAGAGGGGTGACCGATCTTAAGGTAAGAGAATTACGAGAAGCTAAGCACGTAAGGAAGCTAGATATTTTATGTGTACCTGAGACAAAGAAAAAGGACGCGAAAGTAGAAATATAGAAAATGGGGTGCTGAAAGGCGGTTTTGAAATATGGTCAGGAGTAGATAGTGAATCACATGGTAGGCAAGGGGTCGGTTTGTATATGAATAAAAAAGCAAGACAACATCTCAGAGATCATGATTTTGTATCTCCCAGATTGTTGTGGGCTAGAATTAAGGTAGGAATCAGAAGTTTATTTATCATAGCGTGCTACGTCCCAGTTGATAGTGATGCGAGAGAAGTCAAGGACGCCTTCTGGGACACTTTAAATGATACAATAAGTACTTGCGATCATGGTAAAAGAATCATTCTACTAGGAGATATGCACGGACGGGTCGGCATCCAACGTCAGGGTACAGATACAGAAAGGGTGCTAGGTAATTTTGGAGATCCAAGAAAAAATTATAACGGGGAAAAATTAATTAGCTTATGCTTAGAAAAGGACCTATTTATTACAAATACTTGGTTTCGACATAAAATGACCCACACGTACACCTGGTGTAACGGAAATAACCACAGTATGATTTATTTCGTTATTGCGGATGGAAGACTAAGAGAACTAATAACAGATACAAGAGTCATGAGAGGTTCTGAATGCAATACTGATCATTACCTTCTGGTCTCCAAAATAAACTTAGGTCGGTGATGGAGAAGAAAGAGAACCAAGAAAACGAAACAAACGCTAATCAATATCGCACATTTACAGAAACCGAAAGTGCGAATAGATTTTCAGAATAAGATAAACGAAGGCATAGATAGGGCAACTTGGGAGGCGCTTATAAATAATAAAGATATAGGGGGCGCATGGACTATGTTACGGGTACATAAGGTCCACAGACAGTGTGGCAACCTAGCCGGATGTCGCCATTTTGTGAAAGGATGCCACCATTTTACTTTCAGTTTTTTTATAGTGTATTATATATATATATATATATATATATATATATATATATATATATATATATATCAAAATATCTATAAAAAAAGTGAGCCAATCAGGAAGAATGACACTAGGTTGCCACACTGTCTCTGGGCCCTCTGTAGTTACGGGATATCATCACTAAAACTACGACCGAAGTGTGTGGTACGGCGTTTGTAGGAAGAAAGTCTGGTGATGCTTGGTGGAATGATGAAATTCAGGCAGCCCGACGAGAAAAGAAAAAAGCGTACAAGAGAACATTGAACATCACAGGTCTTAGCGATGAGGAGACAAATAGACTTAAAATGATTACAGAGACAAAAGGAGGACAGTTAAACGACTAGTCAAGGAAAGTAAAGATAAAATCAGAACAGAAGAAAAGCAGAAAATACAAAACGACTTTGAAGGAAGCAAGAAACTAATATTTAAATCTATGAAGGAAAGTAAAAACACAGAGCTTTTTAGCATGAGAAACAGCAAAGGTGAAATGCTATACGATACAGACGGGATATAAAACGCTTTCAAAGACTGCTTTACAGAATTATTAGGAGATGAAGCCATAGAGCACTAGAACTGCGATATGGAACAGAATGCATCAGAATACTCAATTGAAAACATCTGTGTCACTGAGGTTAGGGATATAATCAAAAACTTTAAAAACGGTAAGGCTGCTAGTGTAGACAGTATTAGCGCTGAAATGCTTAAATACGGAGGAGACTGCATACCTCACAGGTTGTACGAATTGATAAATCCATGTACCGAGATGGGAGAAGTCCCAAATGACTGGAACAAGGCGATTGTCGTCCCAATATACAAGAGAAAAGAAGATAAAAGCAGCTGCAATAATTACAGAGGTATCAGCTTATTAAGTACCGTAAGTAATATATACTCAAAAATATTTATTCGTAGGATAATGAAAATAACAGAAGAAAAGATATGGGAAGTCTAAAGTGGATTTATGTCAGGAAGATCATGTACGGATCAAATATTTAGCTTAAGACAGACCACAGAAAAAAGTCTGAGAGTAGGAAAGAAAGTTTTCTGTGCATTTGTTGACCTAGAAAAAGCATTTGACAAGGTAAATAGAAGTAAACTCTCGGAAGTCCTCAAAGAGTACGGAGTCAATGGTTGGCTGCTACAAGTAATAAAAACAATATATGCAGGTAGCAAAGCAAGTATAAGGGTGAATGGGAAACTGAGTGACTGGTTCGATATTATGCAAGGCGTTAAATAAGGATGCGTTATGTCCTCATGGCTATTTATCATAGTTCTGGGCAAGTGTCTAAGAATGGCCCTCTTCGAAAAAGAAGGTGTAGATATCGAGACAGTGAGGGTACGTGGGTTAGCTTTCGCAGATGACAAGGTTCTTATGGCAGAATCAACCGAAGAGTTGCAAAGAATGTTGAGTAAACTATATACAAACATGAAGAACATGGGCCTCAAAACTAACGTAAAGAAAACGAAAATCATAGTGTTTGAAGCAAAAGGTGAGAAAAAATGTGCAACATTGTCACAAATGATGAGAGATTAGAACAAGTTGATACGTACGTATATCTGGGTAGCCTATTCACAAGTGATGGGAAGATAGATGGGGAGTTAGATAGGCGCATAAACGAGGGTAAGAAGGTCATCGGTAGAGCAGGGTCCATGACCAGAAGTAAAATCATACGAAAAAAAGATAAAATGGCGATACATAATTCTATATTTGTACCGACTGTACTATACAGTTCGGACATATTCATAATGTGTGAATGAGACCATAATCCGAAGAGACATAAGAAGCCATAGAAACACGAGAGCTTGCATGAAAAAATGAATGCACGTGAAGGAAGCTAGAGAAGTATGCCAGGACAGAAAAGTGTGGCGACAAATAGTTTATAAGGAGACTGTCCGTAGAGTTAATGGCGCCTCAAACAATTGACATCGGATACTAATGGGCCCGAGTGGGGAACCTCACATGACGACCTTGTGAGGCTCTTCACTTGGGGTGATCGCTAGAGAGATTTATCAGCAACCTGGATCGGAGCAGTCTTGCGGAAAGAACGTGTTATTTAAATAATGAAAACGAGAATTCTAGATCAATCTGAAAAAATCTATACCTTCTTCCTCACATTACTCCTTTCCTCACCCAGCGAGTCTCGCCTACCCCGAAAGGGAAATGGCTTAATGGTATAATAAAAAAAAAAGTAATAAAAAGTATTTCGACAAAAAGCGTCAAGACGCACATAATTATGAGGTAGGAGATTTTGTATTGACAAAAAACTTTGATACAACGGTTGGAGCGGCAAAAAATAAAAACTTATACCTCAGTTTAAAGACCCGTATCAGATCACAAAGTAAATTCCCAACACAAAGCATGTCCTGAAACAAAGCATTTGTCCCCAGCTGAAAATTCCTGTTCAGAAACCTGTACAGGAACCTGACAGGTTCCTTTGGAGGTTCTTGCACAGGTTCCTGTACAGAAATATACGCAGGTTCCTGGTAAACCGGTTCCTACCGTGGATCCCGCGTGGGAACATGCGCATGTTACTGTAGAAGAATCTGGGTATTCAAGAACCTGTACAGGTTCCTGCATTATCGTGGATGTTGCTGCAAGAAATTCCCTAGGAAGGATCCTGTACAGGTTCCTGTGCAAGTGGGACACATTTGCAAAAAGTATCTATGAAGGATCCTGTACAGGTTCCTGAGCAGTTGGGGCACTCGCAAAAATATCTCTGAAGGATCCTGTGCTACTTCTGTCCCCCATGAATATTCCTGTGCAGGAACCTGTAAAGGATCCTGTGTAGTTTTTCTCAAGCATGCTTGTATCTGCTTCGGAGAGACTTCTTCACAGATGTTACGTCCTGAATGCGGCTTTGATGCACGCCCAGGTATGCATAGGTCTCTCCAGTATTAAGATGTCTGATAACACTTATATCCACAAGCTCAGGGTCCTTGGGAACGCCAGTAATCTTTCCTTTCTTCAGATTAATTTTGGCACATTTGTCCAGACCAAAGTCCATCCCAATCTCTCCTGTGTACTTCTTGACGATAATTATAGCAGTTTGAAGTTTTCTTTTACCAGAGGCTTAGATCTTCAGGTCATCCATATAAAATACATGAGTGACCTTATGCTCGCGCTGGTTAGTGTCTCCACAGAGGTATCCAGAAGAATGTCCTAGTGCGAGAGATAGAGGCAGAAGTGTGATGCAACAAAGCAAAGGGCTCATGGTATCACGCTGAAAGACGCCCTTCTGGAAGGTGACGTTGTTCGTTGTCACACGATAATTTCTAGATGAGATAGTAAATCTAGTGTTCCAAAGAGGCATCAAGTCTATGAGAGGTTGAATCGAAAGCTTTCCGGTAGTCAATCCAGGCCATTGACAGGGCGCGCTGATGGACTGCAACCAAGTTGTTAGCCTGTAATTCTCTGGGTTGGACAAGTTGCCTTTTTCAGTAGAGTATAGTGTGCCCTAACACCAGTCACTGTGGAATAGGCGTCTCCGACTTTAAATATTCGGTGAATATGCGGGCCAAATGTTGGTGTGTAAAAGTAAACTTCTTCCACTAGAATTTCTTGATACAATCTGGTCCAGCAGCGGAAAAGTTCTTCGTGCCTCTAAGTGCTTTTTTCACCTCTTCGGCAGTGATTAGTGGACATTCCTCCTCATATTTTATGAGGTTGTCGCAAAACTCCTTGAAGCTGTAAAGAACTTGTACAGTGTGTGCTAACAAGTTATTGGCCTGTAATTCTCTGGGTTGGCCAAGTTGCCTTTTTTCGACAGGAGTATAGTGCGTCCTAACACCAGCCACTGCGAAATGGGCGTCTCCGACTTTAAATATATATATATATATATATATATATATATATATATATTAAATATACTCTACCTCCTTGGGCTTGGGTGGATTTTTGACAGAAACAGGTAGATCGCTGAAGAGGTGCGATGGGTCAGCGAGAATTTGTTGTTTCTCCCTGATCCATCTCTCCCTCTTCTGTATTCTCCTCCTTGCGTCAGATAACAGCCGTATTTTGTCAACAATATGCTGCTTGATTGTCAGCAGCTTTGACTTGTTCAGTGAGTGATCTAAGGTTCTTAGTTCTTGGTCGAACTTTCAAACCCTTTCCGTGAACGGTCTACCAGATGTTATGTAGTCAACCACACATTGAACACGGGACGCATTCTGTCTTGCCCATCCAATCTTCTTGTTCAGTTGATGCAAGCGTTTGATCCATCGTCGGTTTTAGCCTTTGATTTGAATCAGCCAAAGCTCTCGCTTCTTGGATCTTGGGGCTCAGGAGGAACTTGCATGTTAATGTTCCTCCTTGTCCTGAAATCGCGATCATCTCTCAGAAGGTGCCTGCTCTCCGCGGTTGGTCTTCATGTCGCTTCCTCATCTTCTTCTGTAGCTTGATCAAGCAGCGGTTGGGGGAGCGCTCCGCGTACATATCCATTTTTCCGGAGGTAGTCGGCTTGATTTCTCAAAGACTGATGCGAAATGTGCTGAAGCTTCGGGTGTTTCTGGCACCACAGAGTGTGCATACGCGCCATAAAGCCTCGGTGAACAGGGATAATGCTGGCATTGCAGCAGTCTAACAAGCCATCCTTGAGTTGATCTGTGCACTGAATGTGGGCATTTCATTGGTTCGTCGTCGTGTTTCCATCTACATTATTTTCAGCACCCCGAACTCTAGGATGATCGGCATTGATTTCCGACCCATCGTCGCGTCCTCGGGTTGTGGATAGAGGGTCCCTGTACCAATGGTTTCTACTGAATATGGTTACAATAATTAATAAGTAGTCGCGGACAATTGTGCAGGAATGGTCCTATGACAAAGCCACCGAACGCGTCCTCGGGTTGCGGATAAACGGTCCCTGTACCAACGGTTTCTGCTGAGTATGCTTAGAATAATTAATAAGCAGTCGCGGACAATTGTGCGGGGATGGTCCGGAAGGAATAACCCCTATGCGGAGGCGTAACAACCGTGCCGAAAACTGAATGGCACCTGGATGAGGTGTTTCGAACGTTGACTCTGGGATACCGGCGACCTCTCAGAGTATGCAGCCTCATCCTTGCATGCGGGGATCTACAAGGATGGAGGAACCCTTTTCCCTAGCTGCTCGTGGGAACAGCAATGATAACACCAAACATAGTTGTAGTATGTTCAGTTCAAAACAATCGAACGCGCAGGGCTCCCGACAATGGGTCGGACAACAATGCCGACTATCCTAGATTTGGGGGAGCCAATCAAGACGGAGTCAATTCGATTGACCGGCAGAATCTCATTACTTTTAAGTGGACGGATCGACTCAGGAACGACCTGCTGGAGTGCTGTGATACCAGTATGGCCCCTGAACGAAAAGGTCACATGGCGCGACTGCATACTCTGTGGTACTAGAAACACCCAGAGCTCTCGCATTTTTGTATAAACGTCTGCCAAACCGTGCCGAGGAACTCCGGAAAAGGGGTTATATAAGCGGAGCGCCTACTCAACCGCAGTCAGAAAGCCGGCAACAGAGCAAGAGAGGCAACACTGTTACCAACCTCGAGCAGCCATCCAATAGAGAAAGAGCGATGCTTCAGGACCCGGAGAAACAGCAACATTAAGGTTTCTCTCAAGCCCAAACATCTGGCTGTACTGGATGACCAGCTTCGTGGGGATTTTTCCGAAAAATCTGACCTCTCGACTAACAATTGTAGTGTGTATAATGCAGCGAGAGCTTTCACAGATGCAAACCGTGAAACAAAACCAACGGTTGACCAAAAGACGAATGCAGCAACTCAGAACAAAGATAGGCTGGGCAAGGCAGTACGCGTCCCCGATTCAGTGTGTGATTGACTACATGGCATCTGGCAGGACTTTTACTGCCAAGGTTCGACAGTTCGCGCGCGACCTGCGGATCCGTCATCAGGCAGCATCTTGTTGACAGAACACGAGTACTATCTGGTGATAGGAGAAGTCTGGAGCGGAGAGAGGTGGGTCAGAGAAAATCAAAAGTTTTCGTCTGACCCATCTCGACTCCTCCAAGACCCTCCAGTTACTGTTATCCACCCGCCCACATTAGAAGAGGTCGAGGAATTCTGGAGAGAAGTCTACGAAGTCCAGCATCCACTGAAAGAAAACTCAAAGAATATAAATAGCTCCAAGGAGCTGTGTAGTGCCCTCATAACACCTAAGGAGGAATGCCCACCTATCACTACCGAGGAGGTCAAAAACGTATTAAGAGGCATGAAGAACTATTCCGCTCCGGGACCAGATGGTATCAAGACCTTCTGGTGGAAGAAGTTTACTTCAACCCACCAGCATCTGACCTGCATTTTGACCTCATATCTAAAGTCGGAAGAGCTGATACCGGAGTGGTTCGCGGAAGGGCGAGAGATGCACGAACAACGCGACTCGAAGAAAGGTGTCGCAGGATGTCGGGAGAACCTGCTCATCAATAGATGTGTCTGTAAAGACGCAGCATCCTATCAGCGTTACCTATCGATGGCCTGGATTGATTACCGGAAAACTTTTGATTTAACTTCCCGTAGACTTATCATCTGTCTGTTGGAATGCTTAAAGGTTCATCCACACATCGGGAGGTGTATAGAGAGATTATTGCCGCTTTGGAAAACGAGATTTACTATCACATCTGGAAAACATCGTGTGATCACTAACAGTGTCACCTTTCAGAGAGGTGTGTTTCAGGGTGACACCATGAGCTTTAACCTCACATTATTGCCACTCATGTATTTCACATGGATGATCTAAAGATCTATGCTGAAAATAAAGAGAACCTACATCTAGCTCTGGACATTGTCAAAGAGTACACTCAACAGATTGGAATGGAGTTCGGGTTAGAGAAATGCGCCAAGGTTTTTCTGAAGTAAGGAAAACTAATTGGCATCCCCGAAGACCCTGAGTTCGTCGACAGAAGCGCTATACGACATCTTGGCGCTGGAGAGACCTATACATACCTGGGCGTCCCACAGAGTGGCTTTCAGGACCTTAAGTCTTAAGTCTTCTGTTCCGCGACTTTACATCTCACGCCGTCAAGGTGGTCGCGGAGTACTGAATCTTGAAGTCTTCACAACAGGATTATTCTGGGTACAGCACATATAGTCGCAAATGGACAAGACCCTCTTCTTAAAATGGGCAGGAAACACGAAGAAGTGGGAAAAGGGGCGTTTATGTACAAAGCAGCGGAGGAGGCTGCTGAAACACTCGGCCTTGACTTCAATATTAGGGGTGAGCAAAATGCATCAAATCTTATCCATCTTGAATACTCACTCCTGAAGGCCCGGATTAAGAAAGCACAGGAGAAAAACTTCCGCGCACAGCTCCTCGACAAGAGGATGCACGGAATCTTCCACAGAAAAGTGGAGGATCAGTCGATGTCGTATGAGCTAACGTTTGCTTTCCTTAAATCACTCAGATTGAAGTCGGGCACGGAGGGTTTCATTTTGGCATGTCAAGACGGTGTCATTTCCACTCTAGCATACCGTCACCACATTTTGAGCCAAGACATTCCCGATGATAGCTGCAGAGCGTGTCATGCACACCCCGAGCATCTAGGACACATACTATCTAGTTGTCCAACTCATGCGGGAACGACCTATATCCAAAGGCACAATGCGGCACTAAGAGTACTACAATACCATCTCTGTAATTCTTACGGCATTAGCCCAAATACCGCTCCGCTAAACGCTCCTAGGGAAATAGAGTCAATTGTCGAAAATGAGAAGTGCCGCATATACTGGAACGTCATATTCTCGGCAGCTGTTTCTGTTGCGCGTCATCTTGATCGTCGGCGCTCTTGGAGGTGCCAAGGTTTCACTAATTAATAGCCTGAAAAGCATCCCTGCGTGCCAACAAAATGCTGAGACACTCATGGGGGAAATGCAGAAGGCGATCGTCCTTGGATCGCTCCGTGTCCTCAGGGTGCACGAGACTTTTGCCGGATCATCGTATTGAATTCGTCGCAGACTGTAGCCACCTATCTCATGTTCGTGAGACGTGGTTACAGCTGAAATTTAACCGCGGTTTCGCTGGGAGCGGGTGCAGTTTTTCAGATTAGCACCCGCTCCTGGCGAAATCATGCGGTTGTCCTTATGACAAACTATTAACTATATATATGTGACGCGATCTGAAGAAAGACCCCTAAGCGGCCAAACGTAAATTTTAGAGAAGAAGCAGGAGAAGTGGCGATGGGCCGATAGAACGACATAGAACGACGATATTTACACGCTTGTACTGAATAAATTATTAATGATGGAATTTTTTTAACTATAACATCTTAAAGAGCAAGTTCGAATCTACGTAAAACATTAAAAATAAGAGAATCGATTTTTGGCCGCTTAGGGGTCTTTCGTCAGATCGCGTCACAGATATATATATATATTTTTTTTTTTGAATGATATAAAGGTTCGTTTGATCGCATATCCAAAAAATGAATCTTTTCTTAAAACAATTCTTTCTCTCAGTTGACATGCAATCTACTGCACGGAGTGGTCTTTAAAGGTTCCTGAGTATCAGCATGCTTCAAAAAAATTACAAGATCCTTTACAGGTTCCTGTACAGGAATATTCATGGGGGACAGAAGTAGCACAGGATCCTTCAGAGATATTTTTGCGAGTGCCCCACCTGCTCAGGAACCTGTACAGGGTCCTTCGTAGATACTTTTTGTATCTGTGCCCACTTGCACAGGAACCTGTACAGGATCTTCCCTAGGGAATTTCTTGCACAAACGTCCACGATAATGCAGGAACCTGTACAGGTATTTGAATACCCAGGTTCCTCTACAGGAACGTGCGCAAGTTCCATCGCAGGATCCGCGGCAGGAACCGGTGTACCAGGAACTTGCGTACGTTCCTGTACAGGAATTTTCAGCTGGGTCGCAATGATGCTATGTGAACATTATATCTAAACATTTCCCTCGGCGTGATTTTAAGTTTTAAAATGTATGCAATTGGACGACAGTTCGAGGCGAATTTTAAGCCGGAATGGCCGAACTGTGAGGAATTATTTTGAACAGTTATACAGGGTGCGGCAGCTACATTGGGACTAATGTCAATTTGAGTTGCCCGCTAGCTTGCACCTCTGCGGTGAGCTCCATCTCGCGATATAGTAAGGTTAGGTTATCAGTTAATTTATCGTAAAGAAGGAATGGCCACGTCAAGACCGGCAAGTTCAGAGCGCGAAAAGCTGGCCAAAAGTAGAAAACAGGGGCGTAGCGAGCGTCTTGAGTTTTGGGGAGTGATCATTACCATAAATGCCAACTTATGTCGCTGGCTTCTAAAAAATAAAAAAATGGCGGACCAGTATGGCGGACGAGTTTGCTAAATAATTTTGGGATTTTCCTTAAAATTGGCATAAGGGGGTTTTCAGGGTCGCTGATTACGAATCCGATGTCAAAAACTTCAAAAAGAAAATGGCAGATCCAATACGGCGGACGAGTATGCTGAATAAATTTTGGATTTTCCTTGAATCTATCAATCTACAATTTATCATAACAAGCTATATGAAACCTGTATCAAAATTGAGCAAAGAAAAAATTCTTGAGAGATCTGGTCTTATTTTCACTGATAATATATTCAATGCGCTTTGACTTGCAACATATATGAAAATTAGCTGCAGAGACTTGCAGACGTGGCTTCTATTTAATTAAATTATATACACGGTGTTTCTTTCATCTTGAGACATCGAAATATCTCAAGAAATACGCATCTAACGAAAAAAATATCCGTGATAAAAACTTTTCATTTTCGAGGGGGAAAAGTGACCCAGCAAAAATTTACCCCACACCCCACCCCCTAGGAGCCAATTTTAAGGGAAAAACAAAATTTATTATTATTTAGCCAACAGCCATACCACGCTGAAAAAACCAGTTCTCGTCAGATCACTGAAGTTAAGCAGCGTTGGGCGCGGTTAGCACTTGGATGGGTGACCATTCGAGAAAACTGAGTGCTGTTGGCACATCGTGGGTGTGGTGACCCCACACTTGTAGTTATTCACTACAAGTTATCAACCTAGAAACACTACCCGCATCGGGTAGTGTCACGCCTACCCCGAAAGGGAAATGGCTTAATGGTATACATTTAGCTTTTTTTTTATTTAGCTTATTTAGCATACTTGTCCGCCATATTGGATCCGCCATTTCCTTTTCGGACTTTTTGACACCGGATTCGTAATCAGCGACTCCAAAAATCCGTGAGTAATAGAATTTGGTCCATTTTATGAACATTTTATACTTTTGGCCAGCTTTTCACCATTTTGTCCCACTGTGCAGCGCGAAGACCGAAGACTTGCGGGGATCGCAATTCTTTGGTTAAGCTCTGAACTTGCCCGTCTTGACGCGGCGATTTCTTCTTTAAGATTGATTGACAGATAACCTAACCTGAATATACCGCGAGATGGAGCTAAATTTAACTATATATTCTACTGTTATTAAGAAAATTAAAAATTAAATTTGAGATGTTTCAGGATTTTTGAAAATAGTTCATTACAAGGGGTTATTTATTCTTACTGTTAATTTACTGCTTTTCGAAAATTAATCACAAAATACGATTTAAATTTTTATCTAGAAGCACCTTTTTCAGTACATTCATTAGTAAATACGTTACATTTTAATACGAAAGACATGTCCCGAGGAGCGTCTTTTTGTAATGAATAAGTTAACGTTCGTTGAATTTAAAAATTCCGATTCGTTCTTGAGAAGTTAAAGAAAAACTGTTTTTGGCGGTAAAGTTTAAGGGCGGGTTTTCACCCCTTAAATGGCCGAATTCGAACATAGCCGTTAAAATGCAGATATTTTTTCAGTAAGATATACAATTTTGAAACTTTGTTCAATAAATAATATTTCATTACATTCAAACAAAAACGGAAATTTGAGGGTTGAGACCTGAAAAAATGGGGTGGTTTTAAATACTGCGCACTAGTTCATTGTGTCATAGTAAAAAATTGACATATTATATTGGTGAAATATCAGTCTACAAGTAAATGTGAAAAAGCTACTTTTATTGACTATCTAATAATGATAACGTTCATGGCGGTAGTCAACCTTTCTGAAAATAAGGGTGCTTATGTTATTTTGTTTTCAAAACAATTTCATAATTCTTTTTTCTACCCAAGTCTATTGGAGAAGCATATCGAGGGTGTCACTCCATCACCACATAACGTCATTCTGGCTAGTTTTTAGGGGAGCCAAAAAAGACGTTATCTGGTGAATATGACAGGCTGACGTTGCTTGGTGATCGCTCTAACGCGATTTACGCACTTCCTAGTGATTTTTGGTCAAACATAGTTAGTTACTTCGGTGCACCGCTAGAGGGGACGTCTATTATGATTAACACCTCATTTTCCATAAAAATGACGTTATGTGGTGATGGAGTGACACCCTCGATATGGGGAATCACTCTCACAAATTATCCCTCTTAATGACAGAGAATGTAAGATTCTTTGTAGCTACTCTTTTTCATCGTGAGAGTCTTCTTGGTCCAAAAAATATCGGTTCATCGTTAGACAGTCGCAAGCTCAATTCTGTTCTTATCCTAGGAAGCTCAGGACGTTATTTACTAAAATATTCACAAACGAATCAATCTTGTATGATCGAATTATATCTAACATCTACTTCCGAATTAATTTGCAGAAGATTGAAGACACCATCTTCTGAAGTATTGATTGCAAAGGTTTTTCTAATTTCCTCAGCTTCATTTCCCGGTTAAACTGTCAATCCTAAACGAAACTTATTCAGAGCATCACAACCAAAATAATAGAAGCTCGCATGGTCCTATCCAGCACAACAACAATTTTTAAGCTACGCTCAAGTTTGTCAAGCTTTCCCCTCACCGATGCGACGCCAAGTTGAACGAGTGTGCTGTCGTTTATTCCACTATACTTACGAGACGATCCAGGAATGCAAGGTCTTATGTAGGCTCGTCCCCGGTTCCAAGCTTTCCTGCACAAAGCTTATTGGATTCCCAGTGCTCAATAGTGCGTCCAAGGGCAGAGCATGGCTTTTGCGTCTGCAGTCGAACTCGTAGACAATCATCCTGAAACACTGTTTATCGAGTGGGTTCCTTGAGATGCCACTCGCATGTCGTTCCTGTAACATATCAGGCACGAAACTGATCTGCTTCTCTCGATCCCCATCATGCAGATCTTCTGACAGGTTGGCAACCCGGTTTCGGCTCTGCTGCACTGCATTTCTTTTGGGAAAACCCTTGGATAGGTGACCCAATTCAAAGCATTTGAAGCATGTTCTAGCTGGTCTCGTAGGTAATCCATAATTGGCCGCAATATGTAAATTTTTTTCTACAATTAAAGCAGCGTAAAAGAGAAGCAGCTTCATCGCCACAGTGTTGGGTAGTAATTTGTTACAAATAACTAAGTTACTAAAAAGTTGCGTTTTTTTGTAATACGTAAGTCGTGATTTTACCTTGAAATTCAATATGAAAATAATTTTTGATTGCTGATAAAAGTAAAGCAAACGGAAGAAGTAATTCTAGCGAATTTGCTGAACAATGCGGAAAAACATAACCCGTTCACAATCTCATCCAACAGGCGGCATATTCCGAGTGACATCTCGCCGCCCTAGAGTTATACTAGACAATGTCCACTTTTTGAAATTTTTGAACTATTATTATTTTTAGGCTCCGTAAGGGTTAAACTTTGTTTTTTAATATACATTTTTCCCTGAAATTTATTTCCTCTGCAGTTACCATTATTAATTAAAATGGTGAAGTTAATTAAAAGTTAGAATTATATCACGCCATGTCCTTTTTTGCATTGCTATAAGTGAAAAAATTCCAACTTCGTAGTGCATATTTTATATGGATAACCTAAGTTCAATTTGAGAAATAACAATTTTCAGAAATATATTTAACCTTAAAGGTAATCATCGAAATAATACTCACAAGTCAATAATTTGCGAATAACTCATTTAATTCGAGATATGTAATACAACAGAATAATGTAAACTATCACTCTGTTAAACTTTTTACTTGAGAATTTCATTATAAATATTTTGAGGATATGGCGTACTATAATTCTGAGAAGAAATGAATTTTTTGAATCTCATATTACGCCATGTCCGAAACAAATTTTCCACATCCGCTAAAATAAATTCATAATACTATTAAAAGTTGCGCTAATATGTTCTTGATCATGCATGGTTTTTGACCGGTAAACTGATTTTGACATCTGACAACGTTTTTATAGAGCATATTCTGGTTAAACTTTGAACCTCATTTTCTCAGTTTGACAGTTGAGGGACATGGCGTACTATAACTTTAGGGCGACGATGTATATTACTCAATTTGAGTTTTATTCTAAATATATATTGTTGTTCATTTGCCGAAATATATTGTAAATTTTTCTGATCACTTTCACTAATGCCTATTTATTTTCAAATTAGGTTTTTATGAATTATCATCCTAGTAATTTTGATATTTAAATTATAAAATTAAAGAAGTAGTTACCTTTTTTCGCTAAGTAATGTAACTGTAACTATGTACTAAAAAAAATTAACTTACCCAAGACAACATCACCAGCTGGTCCTTTGTTCTTTACAACACTCGCTGACGAAGTCTGTGTTCTAAAGGAGGTGGCCCCCTCCTGCCTCAATTCTCACGATCCTTGTGATCTTTCTCATCAGATTGTTCGATTAAATGGACTTCCCTGAGCCACTCGTTCGTTGGGCCTGCTTGGTGCAACCGTCTTATGATGTCCGCCTTGTTTCCACTCGTGGTAATCCTCGGTTGGTGCATATTTCTTTCAATTGGGCACATTTCAATCTGTGGGATCCATGGCATGCATCACGTCTGCACCAGTCTGAAGTTACACTATGGTCAGGGCCGGTCTTTCCAATAGGCTAATGTAGGATATAGCCGAGGGGCGCGGCATTGTGAGGAGCGAGCGATTTCGGGCAGGTTATTTCCAGGGGCGCCCGATTATTAATTTGAACACGGCAACATTTGAATCAGTCGTATTTCAGGTAAAATGTCTCTCACCAATTGCATGCCACTTCAGATTAGTAATCCCAAGATAGACGATAATAAATCGGCTTCACGGAATTACCAATGTAAGGTCGCCCTTATCTCTGTACAACCTATGTTCCTATAGACGGCAATTTTCCCTCCAGTGTCGCCCTTCATGACCTTCCTTCATAGAACTTTACTACCTTCAATTTTCTCTTTCTCTTACTCGCTCACACTTTTCGTACTCTTGTCTTTTGGGTATTTTTGATTTCAAGAAGGAATCAGTCACTCTTCAACTGTCGTCCTGAGCATATCCTTGCTCGGAGAATAAATGATTTCAGTATTTGTACGTGCAATTTAATTTTTCGACGTACCCTATTACCAAAAAAATGGCGAATTAAAGCAAAGAAAATGGCTTTTATACTAAGAATCTCGCGGATGTGTTTTTTCTTTACCGTGTAAACTGTTTGTCGTTCGGAATCAGCATTAGCTAATTCGATCGGCTTTAGTGATTGGAAAAATGAAACAAAGTTGTGAGATTCACACGAAAACAGTTATGAGCATCGCAAAAATAGTAAAACTTGTAATCAAAGGTGTATTTTGTTAGGTGGTGTAGATAATGACTTACAGAAACAGTGCGCCGAAGAATTTGAGTACTGGCATACAGTTCTAAGACGGGTACTAACAAGGGTAGCTCCCTGGTAGAGTGCTCGGCTGTTAAGCGCAAGGTTGCGCGTTCTATTCTCGCTATCTGTACTTTTTTTAATTTTTTCTCATTTATAAAAATGCTTGTTCATTCCATTTTTGAATAAAATTTAATAAAATTATACCATTTAATGATTATTTATTCCTTAATTTATATAGAAACTCTGTTTATCGTATTTTTACCATCACTATGGCCAACGGCCATACCACGCTGAAAAAACCAGTTCTCGTCCGATCACTGAAGTTAAGCAGTGTTGGGCGCGGTTAGTACTTGGATGGGTGACCATTCAAGAATACTGCGTGCTGTTGGCCCATTGTGGGTGTGGTGAGCCCACACTTGTAGTTATTTACTACAAGAAACTATCCAACTAGAAACACTACCCGAATCGGGTAGTGTCACGCCTACCCTGTAGGGAAATGGCTTAATGGTATACTTACTTACATGTTTGGACAATTGTGCTTCGAAACTCTGTGATGATAGGAAAACATTAATGAATGTGAATGAAGTAGGCTTTCCCATCGATTTTCTGAAAAAACAATGTAAATGTTAAAAACCTGCGTTTATTAGATGTACCAGATGTCGCGAAACTTTTTGTTTTTCTTGCTTTTACGGCCAGTATTACTCTGGTTCGTGCGCGATACTACATAATTCTAATGATATAAATAATAATAATGAAGAATAAATGTAAATGTAAAACAGTAAATGTATTAAAGATAATTGGCTATTATTTCTGTGTTTTTTTGTTGTTTGTGGAAAACTTTTTAATTTTTTGAATGTTTGACATTTTCATTTGAAACACTTTGTTCCTACCTTAATTGGAAAACAAAAATACTAGAAACTATTGAAGAATTATTATTATTATTATTACTATTATAGATTAGCAGTTCGAACTCGAAAGTTCATTGCCTCATCTAC
>CAKNYM010044112.1:0-26541 GCA_932195095.1 Andricus curvator
GTTTCGCTGTTGAAAGAGATCTTATTTTTTGCGTCCAGTGCTGCTTGATGGTCAACAGTTTACACTTGTTCAGCGTGTAATTTGCTTTCCTCAAGTTTCGAGCAAGTGCCCTAACTTTTGGAGTGATTTTTTTATTTAATATTATGTAGCTAATCACGCACTGAATATTTGATGCATGCCGTCTCGCCGTTTCAATTTTGAATTGAAGCTGTGCAATACGCTCGCGAGTCTTACTCAGACGTACTGAAGTTTCGTTACTTCTACTGTCGCTAAGCAAGGACACCGCCTTCTCGTAAACAACGCAGTTCAGATTCCAGAGATTAACATCTTCGGGGAGCAAATCGGGGAGAGCAGTATTAGCTTCAGCTAATTTGTCCATCCTGAGAAAGACTTTTTGGTGGATAGATCTCCTACTTCTCATGTTAGCATTATCGGCTATCTGCAAAGGTGGTCTTGCTGGAACGGGTGGAATGTTCGATGGAGGATGTTGCTCTTCTTCTTGTTGATAAAGAGCTTCATATCCGTTTTTTCCCAAAAACGATACCTGATCTCTTAAATACTGAGGCGTTTGATGAGCATATTCCGGGTGCATATTGACCCAACCGTCATGTAACCTCTGCATGAATCCTCTTCGCGCCGGTGAGCTTCTTTGCCAACAGGTAAGGATGTCTCTCCTGAGTTGGTCTGACCATTTAAATCGATGTTCTCGCGTTTTTCCGGGGCCATTGCTTGGTCGTCGCCTCGGTTCGGTCCTATTGCCACTCCCAACTGAACCATGGCCTCCATCCGAGAGAGGCCTATTGTGGGTGGCACTGCGCGATACTGGTGTCGTAACCGCATAATTCATTGCATTGGGGAGTTAGCCCAAAGAAACGTGGCTGACTGCAAGAGCCGGAGCTCTCGGGCGATGGGGTCGCCACATCGATTAGCAATTCGAACTCGAAAGTTCATTGCCTCACCTACCCGAAACCGCCACGCATCTCTATCCTGTGCATCCTCCATCCAGTTTAAGTAATCATGTCCTAGTTCTTTTAGATCATCCCTTACATTTTTCTCCCATCTGTTTCTCGGTCTGCCTAGAGGTCTCTTACCAGTCGTTTTCCCTCTTAAAACTTGCGTCACTGTTCTTTCATTGCCCATTCTTGCTACATGCCCCGCCCATCTTAATTTACGCGCTTTCATAACTCTATTAATATTTGCTGACCCGTAGAGAGCATGCAGCTCATCATTATGCAGTTTTCTCCATTCACCAGTCTCTTCGTCCCTCTTTGGACCATAGATTTTTCTAAGTACTTTATTTTCGAAAACTCTAAACCTATTCTCCACTCCCTTTGTCAGCGCCCACGTTTCACACCCGTACATGACGACCGGCATTATTATCGTTTTGTAAATTCTTACTTTGATGTTTCTAGATAGCAATCGCGATTTTAGTAGCGTGTTTGCTGCATAATATCACCCATTGCCAGTGTGCAGCCGCGCGTTGATTTCCGTTTTAATGTTATTTTCGCTAGTTATAATAGACCCGAGGTATTTAAACTCGTTACCCCTTTCGAATTTCATATTTCCGGCCATTAGATCCCCGCCTACATTACTTTGTTCGGATCTGACGACGGTCATATATTCTGTCTTTGATTCGCTAACTTCCAAACCAATATCTTTGGCTTTTGTGATCAAGATTTCTGCATTTTTAGCTACGGTTTCTTTATGATCCCCTAGTAAGTCGAGATCATCTGCATACCCAAGAATTTGTATTATCACATTGAGGGTAGCACCGGTCGGATTCGCTTGTACTAACTTGTCTGACCACGTATTCTAAAACTAAGTTGAAAAGGGTGCACGAAATTGCATCGCCCTGTTTCAGGCCATCACAATTCGAAAACTCTTCAGATAAACTTCCGTTTACACGTATTCTACCCCTACTGCCGCTTAAGCAAATTTCGATAAGTCTAACTAATTTTCTTGGTACACCCAAGAACTCTAGGATCCAGTACATTCGTGCGCGTATAATAGAGTCGTAAGCTTTTTTGAAATCGATAAATAGCTGATGTACTACTTCATTAAATTCCCATTTCTTTTCTAACAGTTGTCTAATTGTAAACATTTGATCGCTTGTAGATCGGTTTCGGCGGAATCCACACTGGAATCCCCAATGATTTCCTCGGCAAAAGGAGTTAGTCTACTTAAGATTACATTGGACAGGATCTTATAGCACGAAGGCACAAGTGAAATTCCCCGATAATTGTTACAGTTCGTTTTATCGCCTTTTTTTAACATGGAAATAATAATAGAGGTATTCCATTCCTTCGGCATGCGTTCTGTTTTCCAAACTGCGCGTATTAATTTACAAATTTGCCTTGTGTGGCAAGGGCCTCCATTTTTTATCAGTTCTGACGGTAGTTTGTCGATGCCCGCGGCTTTGTTATTTTTCAACTTCTTTATGGCCATTACTATTTCTACATCAGTACGATCATCAATTAGTAGATCGGCGGTGTAGATTTCACCGAGATTACCTTCAACGGGGGCTTCGCGTACATTTAATAGCTTATCGAAATAGTTTTTCCATAAATTCAGTCTCTCTGTCGCATCGGCTACTAGATTGCCATTTTCGTCCCTCATTACTTCCGTTCTACTTTGGAAGCCTTTCCTTATAAAATTGATTCCCCTGTACATCTCACGCGGGTTATTTTGTTTATTATGCGTTTCCATTGCTAGTATTTTATTCTTTTCCCACTCCCTTTTCTTGGATCTATAAAGCCTATTTGTACTTTTACTAATCTCGAGATACTTCTCATGTGTTTGATCGCACTTATTTTGTAAACTAATTAGTTTGGCCTTCCGACGTTTTTCAAACCAAAGTTTGCACTCTTTGTCAAACCATGGTTTGCCTTTGGTTACTTTCTTTAAACCTATAGTAAGTTTCGCGGCTGTCTTTATCGCCTTTTTCATATTGCTCCACAGGGTTTCCGAGTCCTCCTCGTAATTATCGTTATCGTCTCTCTGTTCTTGGAGAGCGTCGAAACTATTAGAAATCTCAACTTGATAATTTAATATTTCTGTTGGTGTTTTAAACTTATCTATATTGAAACGAACTGTTGGCTCTGTGCGGCTTGTTTTCTTACTTAACGCTAGCCTAGATCTTAGTTTTACTATCACGAGAAAGTGGTCTGAATTTAAATCCGCTGCCCTGTACGATTTTATATCGAGAATGTTTGTATGACGTCTTCTGTCAATTAGAACGTGATCAATCTGATTGTGAGTGATACCATCTGGTGATGTCCAGGTGGCCTTATGTATATTTTTATGCTTGAAAAATGTGCTTTTGACAACGAGTTTCTTTGAAGCTGCAAAGTTTATTACTCTAGTCCCATTATCATTACTGACGTCATGCAAACTTTCCGACCCTATTGTAGGCCTATACATCGGTTCTTTTCCAATTTTCGCGTTGAAATCTCCCAATAATATTTTTGCGTCATACATTGAGAACTTGTCAAAAACCTGTTCGATTGTTTCGTAAAAAAGATCTTTAGTGTCTTCGTCTTTGTCCTCGGTGGGGCGGTGCACGTTGATTAACACCTGTTTGCTGAAATTAACCTTTAGTACAATGTATGATAACCGATCGTTAATGAATTGCATGTCGATAACCGCTTGCGAAATTCGTTTATTAATGAGAAAACAGGTCCGCAGTGTGCACCCCTTAGCTCCCCCTTAGTGAAAAATATAGTTATCCTTAGAAATTGACGCGTAAACGCCCGGCCAGCAGGTTTCTTGAAGTGCTATTAAGTCAGTATCCTATGTCTTTGCTATCTCAATGAGTTCGCTAAATCCGCCAGTATTTAGACTACGCGCATTCAGAGTTCCCGCCCTTCGATATTTTACTGTATTTTTTTTGTTGCAAGTTAGCCATGATAATTTCGTGGAAATCCGCACGTTAGGATCCTATTCCGATCGTAGGTGAGTCCACCGTCCCAGAAGTGATAACCCCCATACCTCTCTGGGTCTAAGTATGGGAGCTTTCCGACTTTGACAAGGACCGTGTCAACTTGTCGTCAGACACATTACAGTTTCATCCTCGTATCCTAACATCCCCCTGCAAGGCAGCGCGCCTACTGGCATCAATACCTCTTTGGGCCTATACAGGCGAATCATTCCACACATCCCTTGCGGGCAGTGTCATCGCTGCGGTGTCCAATGGGGCAGCAAGATTTGTCCCTTCCAAGATTTTTAGTTTTGGTCCGGGTATTGTTTCTAGGTGGATACACGCTGCACCTCGGTTTGCCAGAACCCACCCATTGCGTATAAACGTGAATGGGTGAGTCCTCCCAAGCCATGGTTGTCGTGTACCTGTTTTCTACAAGTGCGGGCTCACCACACCCACGACTGGTTCCTATCGGCTGTCCGCGACTGCTTATTCTTGTATTCGCAGTTAACCTTAGGGGCTGTTCAGCCTTACGGGCCGTTGCTCTATCCGCAACCTGAGGAGGCGCTACGTAGTGGAAATTTAATGATTTTTCATGTTTTTAAAAGCCTTTTTCTCCTATAAATTATTATACGTTTTTATTTTCTTCTTTAGAAACCTGTTCGTAGGGAAGCAACTCATGTTTTGTGAAAATTCCAGTTGATAAAAATATATAGAAAGCCCGTTATATTGTTTTGAATATTGCGATTTTACTGAAATTGAAAATGTTAAATTCTTACATGTATGTATGTATGTGTACCATTAAGCCATTTCCCTTTCAGGGTAGGCGTGACACTACCCGCTTCGGGTAGTGAATTCTTAAAACGTGAATGTATGATAAATTGCATTATAATTCTTATGCAAATAAATGCCTAAAGTTTCAAAGAAAATTCAATCATAACTTCTATTGCAGAATTGCATATGATAAAAGCAATGTCATTTTACATGTTAATCTCCACAAGAGAAAAAATTGAAATGCGTAGTCCTATTAATTATTTTTTATTTCAAAACTAAAAAATAGGAGCCTTCTATTTTTATGTAGCCTACAATAACTTTCAGTCTAATTAAAAAAATTCGAAAATGTCTCTTTTTGTACCACCCTAGTACCCAAGCAGCAGCACAGCTGCGGCATAGAAGACGATACATCGGAAAACCCGGTTGGAAGAATTAGCGTCTCTGAGGTTAGGAATATCATTAAGAACTTAAAGAATTATACGGCTCTTAGTATAGATGGCATTCACGCCGAAATTCTTGAATACGGAGGCAAATATATACCTCACAGGCTGTGCGAGTTGATGAACTTATGTATCGAGATGGGGGAAGTTCCAGATGACTGGAAAAAGCCGATCATCGTCCCAATATACAAGGGAAAGGAAGGTAAAAGCAACTGCAATAATTAAAGAGGTATCAGCTTGATAAGTGTCATAAACAAAATATATCCAAAAATACTTATCAATAGGGTTGTGAAAATAACGGAAGATAAGATCTGGGAAGTTCAATGTGGATTTATGTCAGGAAGATCATGTGCGGATCAGATATTTAGCTTGAAACAAATCATAGAAAAAAGTTTGAGGGTAAACAAAAAAGTTTCTTGCGCATTTGTTGATCTAGAAAAGGCTTTTGATACGGTGCATAGAAGCAAGCTTTGGAAAGTCCTTGAAGAGTACGGAGTTAATGGATGGCTCCTGAAAGTAATAAAATCAATATATACAGGTAGCAAAGCGATTGTGAGAGTAAATGGGCAACTGAGTGACTGGTTCGATATTAGGCAAGGTGTTAGACAAGGATGAGTTATGTCCTCTTGGCTGTTTATTATATTCATGGACAAGTGTCTTAAGAATGGCTCTCCTCCACGAAGAAGGTGTGGATCTCGAGACAGTGAAAGGGTGTGGGTTAGCGTTTACAGATGATATGGTTGTTATGGCAGAGTCAATCTAAGACTTGCAAAGAATGTTGAGCAAACCGAATACTAGCATGATAAACATGGGCCATAAAATCAATTTGAATAAAAAAAAACTATGGTGTTTGAAGGAAAGGTTGAAAAAACAGTAAGCAACATTGCCCCAAACGACGAGAGAATAGATCAAGTTGATAGGTACGTATATCTTGGTAGTTTATTTACTAATGACGGAAAGATTGATGGAGGGATAGATAGGCATATAAACGAGGGCAAAAAGGTTATGGGCAGGGTAGGATCTATTGTCAGAAGTAAGAGAGAATCCTTAATTTGTTGAGATGGCTTGGGCATGTTGAGAGAATGAAAGATGAACGACTGTTGAGACAAGTATATCGAGATAAGGTAAATGGTAGCATACCCGGAGGCAGACCGAGGAAAGAGTGGTTGGAAGGTGTGAATGAGACCCTAATTCGAAAGAATATACAATGCTATAGAAATACAAGAGCTTGCATGAGGAAATGCATGGACATAAAGGAAGCTAAAGAGGTATACCAGGACAGAAAAGTATGGCGACAAATAGTTAATAAGAAGTGCATGATAAAGAGTGTCAGTGGAGTGAACGACGCCTGAAACGAAAGACCTTGGACACTAATGGGCCTGATTGGAGAGCTTTACATAATGCCTTTGTGAAGCTCTTCGCCTGGGGTGCTTGCTAGAGAGATTAATCGGCGACCTGGGTTGGAGCAATGTTGTAGAACGAACTTGTTATTTAAATAAACAACAAGGGAATTCTAGATTGATATCAACCCCCCCCCCCCCCCTTATACCGCCTTGTACAATTGCCTCCATCACTTTTCTCATAAACTCCCTGATCCATATGAATCTTTTTTGTCTCCGCGAAACGGGGCCATACTCTTTGTTAGCAACCATTTCCTCACCAGTGGAGGTTTATTGTGTTATTCTAACAATATTCAGAGATTTTTTAATTTTAACGTACATGTCACCTTTATCCATTGACGAAAATCAATTTAAGGTGGGGTCAAATTTGATATTCCTGGTATTCAAAAGCAAGGAAGCCCAAAAGAGCGGGGAATTGGCATTTTCATGATTTTAAAACCATTTTTCCCGCAAGGATGATAAATATGAAATTTATAAATTTTATGTCTTAAATTATCCTAATTTTTCCCTGTAAGTAGTAACGTACTTTCTGTTCAGCCTTTCGAACCCATCCCTTTATGAAATGCAGGCTACGCCACTGTGCTGTAGGCATTATGCAGTTTTCCTCAGATTAGCTGCTGCCTTCGTCAGTAGATGGTTGATATAAATCCGAACTGCCACTGCTGAAAATATCACAAAACAAACAAATCGAAATTAATTATATTATACCTACAGGTACATATAGGTAGGAGCATACCCCTAGCGGACCACGCGAACGGAACGATTACGCAATCAGGGATCACAGCCGGTCCTCTATTTTCTCTATTTTGAAAATGGTCCTCTATTTCCTTTATTTTGGACAATTTTCCTCTATTTTTAGTCAAAAACTTAAATTTAAAATATAAAATTTTAATTTACACATCAAAACCAAAAATTGAACATCAGGATCATATTAGGATAAAAAAAATTCATAATTTTATCAATTTGCCACATTTGAATATTTGCGCGCTATGTATGGTATCGTACCGGTGCATCGGTGACCAAATGTGAATAAAACCGTTATGACTTTGTTCCAAGAAAAGTTGAAAACGTTAAAGGCTAAACCCCTGCTTGACATAGGTACCTGTGAGCTGCATAGTGTGATGTGAAATATTTGAGAAAATTCAAAATGATCTAAGTTTGCCTCAACAGAAGTTTATTCAACACATAAGCACAAGGTGGTTAACTATAGATCCAGCAGCTGAAAGAGTGGATTAGCAGTTACCAGCGTTAGAAAATTATTTTTTGACGTACATTCCAAAGAATGAATCTTCCACTCTTGAAGAGCAGAATTATATTGATGTAATAATAGTTATGCATTTTTGTTCTAACTAGCGTGAATGAGACAACAAAGTATAATGTGCGAGGCGATAGGAACACGCTATACTCTTCGTTAGAAACATCGACTCACCAATCCGCTATGAATTCTCTTTCTATCTTCGTCAACCACGGTCTCTCTCTAGCGTTACGAAAATACACGGAGCACGCTCAAACAAAGCTCTTTTTTGAACTCTACGTCACGCCGTGCTTACTGAACCCTATTTTGTAACTCATCCAACGCACCGCCAGACGCCGCTCAAAAAGCGTACTTTTGCGTTTGTCTATGGAGGCATGAAATCACGCCATTTTTATGATTGCGTTCTGAAAATTATGTAAAAAACGCGCGTTCAAAGAGCACTTTGAAGTTTATCGCTTATGCATCCAAGATCTTCACTGCTGAATTTACCTTGATTATGCAAAAAGAAGAACTGCTTATTCACATACTGTGTGGTCAGTTAAAACTGCTAATTTTGATTTTGCTATCGAGTATTATTAAAGAACCAATTCTGAAATCAGCTTCACTTGTTAAGGAAAAACTTATTTCACTTGTTAAAGATAAAACAAACTTTTTATATTTGCTTGGGGTAAATCCTGGAGAAACAGTAAAAGGCACAGTTGCAGCTTTATCTCAAAGAAATTTTTTTTTTCATGACTGAAGTAAAAGAATTTTACACTGCCGCAGTAAATCGTTTACTTACAAAAATTAAGTGTTTCAAAGCCTTGAAATATTTTCAATGTGTTTCGCCCGAAAATATTACGAAACCTGAAAGTGTATCTTACATAACAAAAATTGGACAGTTAATACCACTTCTTTGTATTGACAACAATAAATTACTATCAGGAAGGCTTCTAACTAAAGACAAAAATAGAATGACGGAAAGAAGTTTAAATGCAAAACTTGCAATTGCTGACGGCTTAAAAATATTATAAAATGGTGCACAAACTGCCCATAACACCTAAATTAGTGAGACTGGCACAGTAGGCTCATTCGCCATACCCGCTTTACTTGGATAACGAAAAGCAAATCCTTAATGAGCAGGCTAAGAAGAAAGCTGCTAAAAATGAAGTTGAAGCCAAAGAAAAAGCACTATTAGAAAGTGTAGAAAAAGAACAAAACACAATCAAGAAATTAGAGGGTGATTTAAAATCAGCAGAAAAGGATTTCAAAAATGCCAAGCTTGATGCCGAATCTATGCAAGATGAGTTGAATTTGGTAGTGAAGAGAAATACCAAAGATATAGTTGTAAAAGAATTAATTCACAGTCAACAAAAACTTCAGGATAAAGAAAATGAAAAACGACAGGTAGACGGATTACAACAAATTATCAGGAAGAGAACTACTGAAATGCTGAAAAGAATAGCAAAGAAAAGAAAAGAGTAACAAGGTATTTAATAGCTTCTTCTGCCCTGGAGAAGAATATTCTTTTTTTGATTAAAAAAATATACCATTATTTGGTAATTTACAGTAACAATATTTTCTTCAGTATTCAATGTGATGATACTAATTTAATAAACTATGAAGCCGTAATGCGCTATTAAAATTTAGAAAAGGATTGTAAGACTATCTATTTCTATTAATGATATGTTTTTTATTGTAAGTTGTAAACTCTAAAACTTTCATATTTAATTAAATGGCTGTAAACTGTTTAGTTACAACTGATGCTAATTAAATAAGACAAGAGAAATTGAGATTAATTTAAGTATTTTGAGAACCGCAGGTATATATATGATGTGTGAATTCAATGAAAAAGCGGAAGATCCGATTAACCTTAGGTTTATTGATACAAATTGCGAATTCTTCAATAAGCAATCCGAACGGTAAAGGTATTCACGAGCGATTGACTGGCACGCAGTTCCACAAGGTTGTAGTTGGATCATTGCGTGTAGATGGCACTGCTTATATCAACCGCGTATCGATTTCAAATATGAATCCCATTCCAATAAGTATAAAAAGAAAGCTAGAAGACAGTACTTTACGATTGTTTAAGTTGTAACTTATTAAGCACATTATCATTTAAAGTGTTTATATAGTCTCATTATTTTTTAACGTATGTGGTCAGACATTTATTCAAAGATGTCTCATTTTCTTCTGACTTTACTTATGTAGGTTTATTAGTTTGCAATGTAAATCGTCATGTACATACGTTCATTTGAAGATATCTTGTTTCCCACTGACTTCGTTCTAAATTGTTCAAAAAAATATATAATTGTTCATCCGAAGACTAATAACATTTTTGTTAACCTTGATTCATATATAACACAGGCCGACAAAAATGACATCATGTTTGTACCCAAAGACCGGACTTTGTGACCCCGGAGGAATTTGGTATCCTAAAACGGAATCCTTTATTCAAATTTTTCCTATACGTCAGGTTTTTGAGATATCCTAACCTGAAAGTGCAAAAATGGCTATTTTTAGCCAAATTTGAGGCAATAGAACACGATCAGAAAATTTTTTTTTCTAAAAAATGCTAACGCCATCGTTTAGTACTCCTTTTTATCTTCCATTTCCATTTTTTATCATCCCGAACCGATTTTTTTTCTCCGAGATATGACACACTAACCATTCAGTTTCAGTCCGGTCTTTGGGTTTAAATTTTTCCGGCCTGTGTAATCCTTCATTTCAAAAAAAGTCCTCCAAAAATCCTCTATTTTTTGGAAAAAGATCCTCTTTTTTTGGAAAAAGGTCCTCTATTTTTGAAAAAAAGTCCTCTATTCCTCTATTTTAGAAAGAATAGAGACTGTGATCCCTGCGCAATTCATATGTTGCAGAAATTAAGAATTCAAAAACTGTGTTTTGCAACCCGACAGACAGTATTGTGGGTCGGGTTTCCGCACACAGCTTTTAATTCTTATTTTTTTAACATATGATTATGAATAAACAAAAATAACTAAATATAAATATGTAAGCAGATAGCAGGAGTATTGAATTCTTTCTGAAATTGTGAATAAATCTCAAAAAGGATGAAAATGTGTCTTAACGGGACTCGACTGATTCGCGGTCAACAGATAGAGCGGTTAACCTTCTGAATGACTGTAATGATCTGGAAAAGTAAGTACTCACTAGCAAAGCATGGGAATACGGATAGTTGAGTTACTAAGTAAGCAAATAATAGTGATTTACTTACTCTCGTTCATGTGTGACTGGTTACAGGCATCAAAGTCGTGTGCAGCCTCGACCTCTTCATTTTTCTTTTGTAGAGCAAGATTTACAAGTTTCAGGCCTCTACCATTCATTTTGATCGTAACATTAATAATTAGAGTAATGCTCCAAAACGTAAACACCAGGAGGTTACACAATGAGTTAAAGTGAGTGGAAGAAGGTGACAAGTGCTACAGCTGGCACACGCTCTAGTGTCAGAAGGAGGTAACGTTCATTATCACCTTCCACTAGATACCTCGCCAAGTTGTGTAACAAATCATCAAGTCGATTTTTCAAAAATTGTCACATATCACCTTCATCCACTTGTCCCTTCAATTAGCGACCCAGAAATTCTCCGTATGCAAACTTTTATTAGTTTTTACTTTATTTTTACTAACATATATACACTTTTTCATCATTTGAACACACATATTGGAGCAGCTATTTTGAATTTTGAAAATCTGACTTCAGATTCGTCATCAGCAATATCATAGACATAACACGTTTTACATTTTTTTAAATTTGATTTACATAAAACTATGCATGTATAAAATAAATTTTTTCCGAAAAAAAAACGATACTACCCAACTTTGGTCGCTTGTACTGCCGCCGCCATTTTGAATTTCAAAATTGCGGCAGAAGATTCGTATTCAGCGATACCTAAACCTTCGGTGTACCAAGTTTCATCATTTTTAATTGTAATTTGGCGCGGTTAGAGATTTTTGACGCCGTTCTTGGCAAATTGCCCACTGCCGCGGACCGTTTCCGCTGCCAGCTGATAGAGCTAACATATGATCGGTTATTATCTAGAATTTGGTCGCACAACGTGATCTACAGGTTTTATCTAATTGATCACTTCATCGTGGTTTTAGTATCGAATCCGGGTTTTATGTGCAAAATAGGAAACGTGGTGAAAAGAAAAGAGTACTCATTGCCGCCAGTACAAGAGCAGTGCCGCTCCAAATGCACATCGTCGGCATTTATAAGGAGAAGGACGTTGTTTTTTGTCTTAATTTTCCTCACTATGTTTCCAGTTATATTGAGTAATGAAAATTTGCCATCCGATATTATGTGTTAATTTTATAAACAAATACACAGGATCGGCAATTATGGGCAGAAGAATATTTTTTTTTTCTCATCGTCTTTAAATTGTATTGCTACTTTTTTTAGTAATGAAGTTTTATCATCTGAAATTTCCTTTTTATTTTTTAAATAAATTAAATTAACAAAGTTGTTTTGGAATTCAATTTTTTCGTCATATTACATGTAACATATGTTTTTTGCAACCGAAGTGCTACAAACTTTGATCGGATTCACAAACTTCTGATCTCATCCGATGCGTACTTGTCATATATCAGAGAGTACTGGAAACGGACTGAAACAGAACTTGATCCAGAAGCTCTCGAGCTTCTTATTCCAGAATAAATACTCATAAGACAAGGAATAAAACAAGTCCGCCACTATTTACACTGAGAGAAAAATCAAGCTTGGAATCGATGGAAACATCCCATGCTTTAAAAGCTTGAAAAAACTATCCTTTTAAAGGAGGGAATCATGCTTCTGAAGTATGCAAAGTGTCCATGCTCGAAACGCCAGGCGTTCATTCTTTTTCAGCAAGAACCTCAACCTTTAGAGGCATGAGTAGCACAGGGCAGGAGCACGAAATAGCTCATCGTCCGAAAGCAAGACTTTCACGGTTCTCAACTGTGTAACTTTTCCCTTATGTGAGAGCAGGGAGGGGGAACGCACGAGATTCACAGTTTTAAACGGTGGAGTTCACGGGTTTGAAGCTTGGACTCTTCGCAAGCGTTTAAAGATTGGACTACGTGCTTTCGGACGACAAAGCCCATGCGGCTGAAGCATGTATGCCCTCCTTTAATCTCGTGAATAGATTTCTTGTTTTTAAAGGATGAATTCAACGATATGACTCGTGAAATTCATGCTTTGAAAGCATGTAAAAATTACAAGCTCCAAAAGCATGAAAGTTCATCCTTTCAAAGCTTGATTTTTTTCTCAGTGTAGTAGACTATTCCTTTCTGAAAAAGCCTACATAGTAAACTACATGTTTACCTACTTGGGATCCCGCATGGAATCAGTGGAGTGATTTGAAAGTTGAAATGCTTATTAGGGGTTTTCGATGTCGCTGAATCCAAATTTGAGGTCAAAATTCAAGAAGGCGGACTAAAAATTGCGCGTACACTTCAAGCGTGAACATCTACCCCTCGCATCTGAGAGGTGGTTTTCACGTTTGAATTGGAATCAGTGGAGTGATTTCAAAGTCGAAATGCTTATTAGGGGTTTTTGATGTCGCTGAATTCAAATTTGAGGTCAAAATGGCAAAATTTAGGATGGCGGACTAATAATGGCGAGTACCCTTGAATCGTGAAGGGTGGTTTTCACGTTTAAACTGGAATCAATCGTGTAATTTGAAAGCCAAAAATTTTCTAAGGGGTTTTCAATGTTGCTGAATTTAAATTTGAGATCGAAATCACAAAATTCAAGATGGCGGAACCAAAATGGTGCCTCCCTTCGTATCATAGGAGTTGTGCTTCACTTAAACTAGAATTAGTCGAGTGATTTGGATACTAAAATGCTCCTTAAGAGTTCTCAATGTTGCTGAATTCAAGTTTGAGGTCAAAATTACAAAGATCAAAATGTCACGATTGTCATATATTATTAATCATTACCAACGATTATCAGTCGAGAGTTATCGGTGTCAACAAATTCGCACCTCGCTCTTCGCCAAACCCAGGAATAACCAACGAGGAGGTGACGAGTATTTATTCCCACTTCTTTTTTTCTCTTTGTTGTTTTCATTTATTCATTTCGTTTTACAATCATTTCTTCTTTTATTTCCAGACGTAATTTTTTTCATTTTTCATAGCTCATTATCTGATATCTGATTGAAATTTTTTTTTTTACTTAAAACAACAAAAATATGAAGAAAAGAACGAAGAAGAGAAAAGAAAGTGGTAATTGATACTCGCCTCCTCCTCGTTAGTTATTCCTGGGTTCGGCGAAGAGCGAGGTGCGAATTTTTTGACAACGATAACTCGCGACTGATCATCGTTGGTAATGATTAATGATATATGAAAATGTTGACATTTTCAGTTTTGTAATTTTGACCTCAAATTTGAATTCAGCAATATCAAAAACTCTTTAGTAGTATTTTAGTATACGAATCACTCGACTAATTCCAGTTTAAGTGAAGCAACACTCCTATGATACGGAGGGAGGCGCCATTTTGTATCAGCCATCTTGAATTTTGTGATTTCGAACTTAAAATTGAATTCAGCAACATCGAAAACCCCTTAGAAACTTTTTGGCTTTCAAATTACACAATTGCTTCCAGTTCAAACGTAAAAACCACCAATCACGCTTGAAGTTTAGGCGCCATTTTTAGTCCACCATCTTGAATTTTGCAATTTTGAGATCAAATTTGGATTCAGCGACATCGAAAACCCATAAAAAGCATTTAAACTTTCAAATCGCTCCACAGATTCCAATTCAAACGTGAAAACCACCCATCAGATACGAGGGGTAGTTTCTACCCTTAAACTTGAACCTTTGCCGATATAAAAGATACATATCGAACATTTTCAAAAACTCGACAAATTTGCAAAGTTTCATCGAAATCGGCGAGTGACACTTCCGTAGTTAGTTAGTTTTAATTGGGATGGGAAGCCCATGAAGAGCTCCCCTGGCGCTCAAGCTATAAAGCCTATTGTGCCACACCCTTACTTATTCACTCTCAGCAGTCGACCCCAGACCTCTTGACGAAGCCCAGTATGTCGGCCACTGATCGCGTTGCAATTTCCTCTGTTTCCATAAAATGGGCCCCGAGGGTCTGTTGCCTGAGCCTAGCTAATGCCGGGCACTGGAATAATACATGCAGGGATGTTTCGTCATCCCTGCCGCATTTCCTGCACTCTGTCGTGGGGTTATACCTTATATCTTTCTTGGGTAAACCCAGGATTTCCCTAGCTCTGCCCATCCTATAGGTATACCCCAGGATGGATTTCGCCTGACGGCCACCTGGGTTTGTTCCCAGCATTCCCGGTGTTTTGTTCGGATCCAGCTTTCAATGGCCATTCCGACACAGCATGACGCTATTCCCCGGCCCGGTTCCGGTCCTATATATTCGCTCGCTGCACCGCGTTTCGCCAACTGGTCCGCCTTTTCGTTGCCCTTGATCCCTCTGTGACCAGGGACCCATATGAGAGCCACTTTGTTTCTTTCTGCAAGTTGGTTTAATGCCTTTTTGCATTCCCAAACCAGTTCTGATGTTAAGTCTGGTTTCCCTATTGCAGTTAGTGCCGCTTGGCTGTCCGAACAGATCGTAATCTGTCTGTCAGCAGCGTTTTCCTATATTAGTGTTTCAGCTCAGCGAAGGACGGCCAGGACCTCCGCTTGAAAGACAGTAGCGTGTCGGCCAAGTGTGGTCCCTATCCCTTTCCCTCTCTTGCTGTCATAAATTCCTGCTCCTGACCCTCCCACTCCCCTGGATCCATCTGTATACCAGATTTCCCCCTGGAGAAGCGGGTTACCATTTGCTTTCCACAGATCCCTGCTTGGGATGCAGACGCGAAAGCTTTGGCGAAGTTAAAGCGTTTTGTTATTTTATCATGCCTCATCTGTAGAATCGGCAGTGCGCTGATATCACTCGGGAGTCTAGTGTGTCTAGTCCACGGAGTCCATCTATTTGCTCTTGCAAGGCGGCTCATCGCGTGTGCTGCTCTAGCGGTTATCGCAACATGTAGGGGTTCCTCACAGAGCATGAAACCTGTCGCCGCTGTGGGCGCAGTCCTCATTGCTCCAGTCAAACCCCTAAATGCAAGCGTTTGTAATCTTCGCAGCCTGTCCTGCATTGTTTTGATTTCCACCCGTGGCCACCAGACCACGGCCGCATGTAGGAGCCTGGGTTTTAAGACAGCAGAGTAGAGCCATGAAAGCATTTTAGACCCTAGCCCCCACGCCAACCCAAAGGCTCTCCTGCACATCCAAAAAGTAATGACAAATCTCCTGCATTGGGTCTCCAGGTGCTTTGCCCAGTTCAGCTTGCCATCTAGGATTACTCCCAGATATTTAAAACTGAATCGGAAAACGTCAGCTCCCCACCACAAAATACAGGAGCGTCAACTTTCGGAACTTTATAATTTCTCGTGAAAATGACCAGATTGGTCTTTTTCGGATTTACCGAGAGCCCTGAGCTATATTATGGGTTTTTATGAAGTTCTATAATAGCTCTGACTATGCAGTATTTTTTTGTTTATAGGATTGCCGAATATACACCTAGCATTTTTAAAACATATTTCATTAAAAAAAAGTCATACCCCTATGTGGGATTTCATGTAGAAACAATCTTATCTCATATCGTAATTGGAGATAGGAATTCAAAAAAGGATCTCATATGGGTTCCCACATAGGTGTCCATGTAGTTTACTACGTATGCTTTTCTAGTAGGGTTACCAATATAATGAAAACAATTATATTTGACATATAAGTATGATACTCAAAAAGTGCATGCTCAGTATTTTTGAATAAATCTCCGTTCCTAAATATCCTTATAAATATTGTTTCACGACAAGTAAAAAAAAAATTATCGTCTTCTGCCCATAAATGCCGACACTGTACAATTATTTATATAATTTGTTGATAAAATTAAGATAAAATAACGAATAACAAATGTTCATTAGTACACATCATTGGCAACACAGTGTTAAGATAATTAAGAGAAAACTCGATTTATTTGCATTATAAATGCCGGTAGTGTCCATTTGTTTATATAATTTGTTTATAAAATCAACAAAAAATTTCTGATGACAAATTTGTATTACTAAACATCACTGGCAACATAATTGAAAGAGAATTAGGAGAAAAAAAACAACTTGTTTCTCCTTAATAGTCTCGATACTGTGCATTTGTTTATATAATTTGTTTAGAAAACTAACAAATAATATCGGATGACAAATTTTAATTACTAAACATCACTGGCAACATGATTTGAAGAGAATTAAGATAAAAAACAACTTCCTTCTCTTTATTAATGCCGATACTGTGCATTTTTAAAATATGATTTGTTTGTAAAAGAGAGATTGGTCAGCGACCCGTGTCCGAGCGATGTCGCGGAAGGAAAGTGCTGTTTGACTGAGCAACACGGAAAATCTAGATTGATTACAAAATTATCCATTCTCCCACACACCCTTAACTTACTTTTAACATATGAATTCCTTGATCCCCGGTAGTATAACGAGGCACACAGTAGAAAGTAAACCTTAAAATTGAATTAAGCGTACTTTCAGGATGGCCTTAAGTTCATTAGCTAACTTGATTTCATATACTGAGGTGAATGTAAAGTTAGTCTGTCTTGGCGGATAGTGATTTAAGGTCGAAAACGAACGTAAAAGCCGCATGACTGATGAAACTTTTTCGTATTAAGTATCAAATAGCAGAAAGTACGTTACAACGGAGATGAATTTAATTTGATGCAGACGGAACTCGCTCGAATACTTCATGTGCATGATGGCGTGTGTGCGCGAGTGCGATGCGCGAAGAAGAGTGTTTTTACAGAGATACGAATAGTGACGCTACGCAAAAATTATGTTGATTTTACAATACAGTTAACCCTTCTTAATGTGAAACAGATGTGAGCGGAAATTTGGGAGTTAGTGTAAAAAAATCGTGCTATCATGGCAATAACAGTGCATCAGGCTCTGTATATTGCTGCCTGGACCGCACAGTTTCTGAACGTGATAATCCAAGGGTTCGTCTTAACCGAATACGAATTAACGAAAGTTTACTGTAAAACTCTTTCAGCAAAAATTAAATGCATTATTTTATCGTCATTTTCTACTTCGATCCTGTTATCTCTGTTATGACGCTGCACCTAACCCCGAATTTTGTTTGCATGCTTTAGGCGCAAAGTCATCTCAATCGACAGACTGTCCGTTGTGAGTTTACTGAATCTCCGCATTATATATCTGACTTTACGAACAAAACATGACGAATTTTTTTCCGGAAAGCGAGCGGACTTTAAGATTTGCAACTGATGCTGTCTTTCCGTGCTATCGTTCTTTTTTTGATCGCACCTTAAATTCCGTAGATATATGGGCGGACTTTAAGGTATACTTTTTACTGTGCAAGAACCGGGCGAGTTACGTTTACCCCGCAAGGGATTTGGCTTAATGATATTATTTTGTGCACCGAGCCTAGTTGGACGCTGTGTTCTTCGAACTTGATGAAAAGTTATATCAAGGCAGAAGTAGGTTAAACACAAATAAAAAACTTGTGCGATAAGGAACATAAACGTTAATATATTCAATATAATAAACATGAGGAAACGTACAAGAATCCGATTTATAAATTGCGAGCTTATATGCATAACTTGTTACCTCTACCGAAGACAAGTAACATCTGCTCTTTCGAATTGCACTTTGGTGGTACACGGAGGCAAGAGAGGGTTTTTGGTTTCAAATTTGGAAGAGATGGTAAGTTGAATGGAAGGTATAGCCAGGATAGTCCTCTTGTCAGTGTGGGTGAACGGGGGAGCTAGGTGGAGGCCCAAAGGGATCCTTGCGGAATTTCCCATAATCCATTTTTTCCATCCATCGTCGTGGGTGCGGTGAGCCCACACTTGTAGTTATTTATAACTACAAGAAAACTATCCACCTAGAAACACTACCCGAATCGGGTAGTTTCACGCCTACCCTGAAAGGGAAATGGCTTGATGGTATACACAAGGACATAGTGATGGGCAAGCTTACCTTCAATAAAACAATTGAGAGTAATAGCATTAGTGACTTGAAGGATAATAAGAGAAAAGCAAACTGGACATAAATCTTAGGATTCAAAATTTGCCAATCTGGGAGACAGGTGTTGAATGCTATAAATTAGACGTGTGCATTTTGTCGGATTGAATATGGTATTTTCGATTCGACGTGCGTTCATTTTCGGATCGGTTTATTTGATTCGATCGACCCACCGACCGAATATTGAAAAACCCTCATTCGACCCGTGCCACAGTCGACTCGGTTTTTTCGATTCGATCGGTCCGTCGATGGAATGTCGAAAACCGATCTTCGACGCGCGCTGTCGTTGGATCAGTTTTTTCAATTCGATCGGCCCCTCGATCGAATGTCGAAAAACCGACATTCCATACTACCTTTGAATCGGTTTTTCGATTAGATTGGCCCGTGCGTCGGAAATGTAATATTTCATTTGCCTTACATTGAATTGGTTTTTACTTCTTTACTTTCTCTCAATTTATTGAACATACTCCATCAATAAACCGAAACAAGTAGTTAGTTTCCATAAATAAATTAATCAAAAATAAAAATGTGAAAATAGATTGAACAATTATGAAACGTAATTTCTCTTCAACTGAATAACTTTTGGTTAAATGTATAGACTATAGGTAAAATAAATGTTTGACACGACTGATGAATTATTATTTATTTATCTATTAGAATGAAGTACCTCCTTTTCAGGGTTGTTACGGTGCGGTGGAACCGACTCTAACCAAAAGTTTTTGCAAATCATATTTTGTTTTTGGTTAACGGGAATTTAACGTAGACCAGAAATTTTTTTAAATTTTCAGTAAAAAATGTTAATGAGAATATCAAATGATGATTTGATAATATTTACACATTTTAAAATATGGTTTTCATACTGTTGAAAAAGTTATTCTGTTCCACTATTAAAGTATGCTTGAACCACTTTTCGTTCCCGATTATATATAATATACTCGAAAAATGTTAGTTTTAATTACAACAGCAGTATATAATAAAACTTCCTTAATGATAAAAAATATGTGTGCAAATATTCATCGAATAAGAAAAGCTCATATATTTAATTTTAATTACTAAGGAGAGGAGATGTTCAGAGTTGGGATTTTTTCTCAAATCTGATAAATTTCCTACTGACACAATATATGCATTTTCAACTAAATAGCTGAATTTTCAACTAAAAAATGATACATTTTTTACTAAAGAGATAAATTTCCAAATAAAATGATGAATCTTCAACAAAATTTTTTTTAACAAATGAGTTCCATTTTCAACCAAGTAGTTCAATTTTTAACCGAAAAGATGAATTTTCAAGAAAAGGCATGAATTTGCAACCAAATAGTTCAATTATCAATTGAAAATGATAAATTTCCAAACATAAAAATGAATTTTTGACAAAGTATTTCAACTTTCAATCAAGTAGTTGACTTTTTGACCAAAACAGATTAATTTTCAACCAAACAGTTGAATTTGTAACTAACCAAAAAAGATTATTTAAAAAAATGTATACCAAAAGAAATAAAGTTTCCAACCAAGAAGACCAAATTTAACAAAAGCGTTGAATTACCAACTCAGAAAGATTTTTTAGTCAAGAAAATTTTTTTTTAACCAAATTCTTGAAGTTTTAAGCAAAAAATACGAAGTTTCTACAAAGCAGTTGAATTTTCATTCCAAAAATATGAATATTTAGGAAAAAAGTTTATTTCGAACCCAATAGTACAATTTTCTATCAAAATTTAGTTGAATTTGTAACTGAAAAAGATTCTTGAGTCATAAAAGAAAAACAATTTCATCCAAAACGCTCAAGTTCAAAGTCAAAAAGACCAATTTTTTACAAAGCAGTTGAATTTTAAACACAAAAGTTCGTTTCCAACACAATAGTTTAATTTTATACAAAAATAGTTAAATTTTCAACTGAGAAAGACGTTAAAATTTCAACCAAAAAGAATTAATTTATAAAAATATAATTAAATTCTCAACCAAGCAATAAGATTTTTATGTTTTAATCAAAAGAGATAAGTTTCCGAACCAAAAAGGCGAAATTGGATTTATGGATTGAAATGTTTATTTATTAAATTCTCATGTAGAATTATGTAAATATAACATTGTTAATACTTATTTTTTATATAAAGTTCGCTTTTTATTGAATTTCAGCTGTTAAAAATTCAGGTAATAAAAATTAAAGGAATTTGAAAATTTAATTTTAAACAGCTGATGAACAAAGAAAATTTAATTTGAATTTTCAACATTTAAACGTTGAATTTTCTTCCATTTTCAAAAGTTGAAAATTCAACTGTTAAAAAATAAACTTTTGAAAATTCAATTTTAAGTGTTCTTCAGTTGAATGCTATATTAAAAACAAGTGATAAAAATGTTACATTCACATCATTTTCCATGACAGTTTAATAAATTTAGAAAAAACAAAAGTTTAAACTGGGAATTTTTCCCACCGATAAAAGTGGCGACATTTAATTTGTATATTTTAAAATAGTTTGCTTTAACTGATTAATAAATAATGAAAGTTAGAGGCCTCTATCAGCCTTTACCATTTAATTTGTACAATTAAAGTTTGTGAAATTGATGCTTTACCTTTTTGAATGTTTTATTTCAAGATAAAGTCTATTTTGAATCCTTTCAAATAAAACCTGTTGAACTAAGAAGGTTCCCATTTTAAATCTTGTTCGTTATTAAACCATTGAATAAACAGTTAAAATTTTTAATTTTAACTCGAATTTCAATGACTGGGAAAGATCTTTTGTCGAGTGGGAAATAACCGGTAAATAAACCGGGAATTTTTTTTCGGTGATGAAAGTGGCTAATTCGGATTATTATAACCGTATTTTTAAATTCCTTTTTTAATATAATTTACATTTTCGAAACTCGAAAGTTTAATTTGAGATTATTATTTGCCAATTAGTGGTTTATAAAGTCGAACTTGGCAATGACGATATTGGGCTTTACAATCAATATCCTTATTATGGGTTTAAAATATTGTGATATATTTATTACTATTTAATTTATAATTTCTTGTTAAAGATAATTTGAAAGTTTTATTTAACTTATCACAAACCTAAACTAAGGATATGAATGGTGAGGCCCAATACTAATAAGTTCGACTTTGTAAGCGACTAATTGGAAAACAATAATATTCAAATTTTCAAATTTTTATTATTTAAATTATACTAAGAAAGGAATTTTAAAATACTATAAGTTATAATGATTTTTTTTTCATCAAAAATGGCCTAATAGATTAATGTAAATTTGGTCTTAATTTGTTTGTAGGATGTCAGACAACTGTAGTCCAAAACAAAATCCCATCTGCAAATAACTTTAAGTTAACATAGGTGAAAATCAGTTAAAACCGGTTCCACTTTTCTTTTTATAATATTATACGAAAATATTATAGGATACAATATTGATAAAAATTTCAATTCAATACTATGCAAATTAATGAAAATTTGAGGCACATATATTTTATATTACATGCTATTTCTCATTCCACAATTATTAATCCAAATGTCAGAAATGTAGAATACAAATTTTAAAAACTGTTATTTGATTCAATATTAAATAAGAAAATAAATATTACAAACCTGTAAAGACTGTAAAAAACATTTTACAAATCTTGAGATGAACAACATCTAAGAAGTTATTATTTCTAGTTACTATGTAATCGTATAACAAATTTTAATTAAGAAACTAAAAATTAATGACAAGTTTCTGTTTATTGTTGGAATGTATGGGCCGTTATTTTTCGAGTGTACCCACTCAAAAAGTCAAAGTTGTCCGATCTAAGTTAAACTTAGGCAAAGTGTTGTGCTATTGTCATTTGGATAAGTATTGAACAAGGGGGAGGAGGTGAAAATTTTGGGATTTTCGTGGATATCGTCTATTTCGGCGATTTTTAACTCTTCTAATAGTGATGAAAAGTTGTTTGCCTAGTACAGTCTCGATAGGGGGTTTCATGCACTTTCGATTGGTCCTACGCATTTTTTCAATAAATAAATATTTGACCTTCAAAAATGAAGGTCAAAAATAAATTTGCCTTTTTTTCGAAATAAGACAGGTTTTTTTTTTTTTTTTTTGTCTTAAAAGAAAGCTTAGGGTTTTTCCTATAACACTATGTAGATTAGAAAGTGGGATTTAAATGTTTAATTTATGAAAATAAGCGTTGAGTTCTCCGGTACGCTCATGACGCTGGCTCTCGAGCCCCGCCCGTAGCACAACGTGGTATACCATTGTTTTGTTCATTGTCACTCTTTCTTTATTTGTTTATCGTCAGGTTATTATAGGAAACAAATGAAGGCCAGAGTACCAGAGGGTAATTGTGAATTATCTTAAGGCGAATTTTGCAGTCCAAAAGGTGTACGTGAATTATCTTAAAGCGAATTTTGCAGTCCAAAGGGTGTACTACGTCTCAGACGGAACAGGTCAGCATTTTAAGAACTAGAGCAATTTTTCTAATATCCTAGCTCACAAAGCAGATTTCGGAGTTCCAGCTGAGTGGCACTACCATCCTACCACTTATGGTAAGGGAGCATGTGATGGCATGAGGGCGAATGTTAAACGGAATGCAGCAAGGTTTAGCCTACAATATTCTGCTGAAGATCGCATCCTAGATGCTTCGTCCCTATTTCAGTGGGCAAAGAAGTACTGCAAGGAAACTGAAATCATTTTTAGTAGCAAGGAAGATCACGAAGCCACTGCTAAGGATCTGAAAAGCAGATTTGATGCTGCAGTGACAATTAAAGGGACTTTGCAGTACCATGCATGTATACCTACTGAAGATGGGAGACTTCAATTGAAGAAATTTTCCTCAGTCACGGAATGCGACTACTTCACAAAAGAAAAGAAACGAAAATTAGGAAACTAAGTGAAAACAAATGTCACTAAAAAAACCAAAGGCGGAAAGAAGGGCAGATAGAATACCAGACATCAGCATAAAAAAATCTCCGGGCTTTAATTTTACTTCATCCATAAAACCACTTTTTCGACCCGACATCTTATTCAATAACTTGATTTTCCAAAATTCAAAATTTTTTCAAAATTCATCAGTGAACGTAATGCAGGAATTTAAATAATGGCAGTCTCAACCCTGTACGATGCTGAGAGCGATCACATATACTAGCATATATTATTACTTTTCATAAAAACAATACCATGAAGGCACCGCGGTGTGCCGCGGGACTCGATTTATTTTTGACCTACATTTTTGAAGGTCAAATATTTATTTTTTGAAAAAATGCGTAGGACTAATCGAAAGGGCGTGAAAAGCCCTATCGAAACTGTACTAGGCAATATTTTTTTCGTCTCTATTAGAAGAGTTAAAAATCTCCGAAATAGACGATATCCACGAAAATCCCAAAACTTTCACCAGATTGACACAGTATTGTCCTCATATCCCTCTGGATCTGCAATCTGCATTCTACATATATCGGTAGGGATTTAAAAAATTTTAATTATAAATTAAAAACTTGAAATGCCTTTTGTCAGTCGCATATTGGATTTTCGGCAATCTAAGGCCGACCGATCGCGTCGAAAAAAACCGATCCGACGTAGCGCGCATCGAATGTCGGTTTTTCGACATTCGATCGGCGGGCCGATCGAATCGAAGAAACCGATCCGACCGTAGCACGGATCAAATGTCGGGTTTTCGACATTAGAAGTGCGTCCATTGTTGGTTCGAAATCGGATCGAATTTTTTTGCACACGTGTACAATAATTATATAAAAGAAATAATTTGCTAGGAAAGTTAGGGTAAAGCACGTCTCTAGCATAATCCGATATAATGTAAATGATTTGCTGGTAAACGTAATACAGAAGGTCGTAGAGGAAGATTTTGAAATAAACGAAATATAAATGAACCTACAATAATTAAACATAAATTTATGGAGTAAGAAATACAATAATAATATCCTTACGTTCTGGACGTAACATATTGACCCCTTTTGAAGATCAGAGTTCAAAACAAAGAACAGGAAATAAAATACAAAAAGATAAATTATACGACTATACATGTTTAATGTACATATAGTATAAGGAAACATCGAAACTAAAGTTGCATGTAGTCCCTATTCGTGATCATTACGAAGAGATATAAGGATTGCATAAGGATAGTATAATTTAAGATTCATCGCGGCTGTCAGACTCCTCAGTGGGAAGAGGACACAAACTCTTTACATTTCTTTTATAAATACCTGCCTTAGTTTTCACTGAGACAACTCTTACAATCCCATCCTTTCCAGGGTTGGAAAAGATTATGCAACCTAGCTTCCAGTGAAAGGGTGGCACATTGTCTTCCTTCATAACTACTAAGGAACCGATACTGACAGCACTGTTAGAGCACGCCTTCCATTTTGTGCTGGCGGTGAGCTCAGGAAAGAGGAGCTCAGGAAAGAGGACGGGAATTCAAAATTCCTTCAATCTTAATTACGTACGTTTGAAGTTGCTTAAAGGTTAGCAGAGCTTCACCGACGGTGTGTGTAAGGTGGTTTTTATATGACTTTACGCCAGCTTCCCATAATCCGCCGAAATGCAGAGAGCGAGGAGGTGTAAAACTGTAATTAACCCCTTGATCAGATAAAAATTCTTGCACATTTTTTTATGCTCACCAGACAACAGTAAGTCTTGAAGCTATGCAAGTTTACGGCTTGCGCCTACAAAATCGGTAGCATTATGGGAAATTAAGGAGCTGGATTTTCCACGACGAGTGAAGAATCTTTTTAAAGCTGTGAGAAACGTTTCTGTAGTCAGATCACTCCCCAATTTAAGATGTTTAGCTTTACTTGCAAGACAGATGAAAACTGCCACATAGCATTTAATTTTATCGCTGTTTTGATGTCGCTTTTCCTTTACGAAAAAAGGACCGTCAATAGGCCAATAACATTCTCGAACTGCATATAAGGTTGCTTGAGATCCCGCGTGCATGAGTCGTATGTGCTCATTACATGTGCTCATTATAAGTGACTTGTTGTGATGATTTCTTGGGAGAAGTATAAGATGTTTTTCATCGGGGGTTATTTCAGAGTGAAACAGTCTGCCCCCTACATTGAGGATACCTTTACCTAAAAAAGGGTTCAGAGATAAAAGCTGGCTCTTATTGCTCATAGGTCTTTCGCGCTGTAAGCAGTCGATTTCCTGGGAAAGATCCCTTGCTTGTCTTAACTGAATTATTCGATCCATAGAGGCATCGAGTTCAGCAACAGTCAGGTTATCGTTGCGCCTATCCTTACCCTTCGCATTATGAATGAAGCGAAGGCAAAACGCGAGAACTTTTTGCAGCTTTGGAAGGAAGGAATATTTTTTATGTAGATTCCAATTAGATTTGGGAAGAAGCAGGGAAGCTTCGACCAAAGTAGGAGTTCGCAATTGAGGGTTGCCTTCAAGCTGTATTTCAAATTTAGGTCACATCTCTTGGGACTGGACGAGCCAATCAGGACCGTGAGACCAGATGCTAGGCTGTAAGAATTCCTAAGGTCAAGGGTTGTCAAGAGAAGGCACATGCCTCCAGTCGGCATACGTCGTAAGAGCCTGAATTTTAGTTACTTGGTTAGCGTAAAATGTTCGAAGCTTGAATCACGATATTTTGTAATTTTGCGAGCAAAAAAGCCGCATAAATCTCAAGGCGTGCTAGCGATACCGTTTTTACAAGGGCGGCCCTTGATTTTGAGCATAGCAGATTTGCGTAATACCCACCAGTATACCAATCTTTGTAGAATGTTATGAGGAACAGTGTTGACGGACCAGA
>CAKNYM010044112.1:26941-41625 GCA_932195095.1 Andricus curvator
CCCTCTCCCTCTCCCTCTCCATCATATATGTATTTCGGTTTCGATTCCTTTGGATTAGATCATAAGAGCCTATGACAAAGCCACCGAACGCATCCTCGGGTTGCGGATAGAAGGTCCCTGTACCAAGGTTTTCTGCTGAATCTGGTGACAATAATTAATAAGCAGTCGCGGACAATCGTCCAGGTATGGTCCCGAGGGAATAACCCCTAAGCGGAGGCGTAACAACCGTGCCGAAAGCTGAGTGGCACCTGGGTGAGGTGTCTTAATTGCACGCGGGGATCTACAAGGACGGACGAACCTTTTCCCTAGCTGCTCGTGGGAACAACAATGACACCACCAAACTACTAAAAAGTTGTAGACGCAGTTCAAAACGATCGAACTAGCAGAGCACCCGAGAATGGGTCGGCAAGCAGTGCCGATCACCCTAGAGTTCGGGGTGCTGAAAATAATTTAGATGGAAACACGAAGACAAACCGGCGAAACGCCTACATTGAGTGGACGAAAGGATGACTTGCTGGACTGCTACGATGCCAGCATTATCCCTGTTCACAGAGGCTTTATGGCGCGTATGCATACTCTGTGGTGCCAGAAACACCCAGAGCTTCAGCATGTTTCGATTCAATCATTGCGAAATCAACGTGCCTACCTCTGGAAAAATGGATATGTACGCGGAGCGCTTCACCAACCGCTGCTTGAACAAGCTGCAGGTTCCTCCTAAGCCCCAAGATCTGTCTCAAATGGATGCCTCCCTTCGTGAAGATCCGACCTCTGGACCATAAATTGCTCAGTTTATGGCGATGTGAGAGCCTTCGCTGATTCAAATCGAAAGTTGAAAGCGACGATGGATCAAAAGACCAAAAGACGCATCAACAGAATAAGAAGATAGGATGGGCAAGACAGAATGCGTCCCGTGTTGAGTGTATGATTGACTACATAACTTCTGGTAGACCGTTCACGGAAAGGGTTCGAAAGTTCGCCCAAGAACTGAGGATCTACAATCACACATTGAACAAGTCAAAGCTGCTGACAATCAAGCAGCATATTGTTGACAAAATACGCGTGTTATCTGACGCAAGGAGGAGAATACAGAAGAGAGAGAGATGGATCAGGGAGAATCAAAAGTTTCTCGCTGACCCATCGCACCTCTTCAGCGATCTCCCTGCTTCTGTCAAAAGTCCAACCAAGCCCAACGAGGTAGAGACTTTTTTCACAGCGGTATACAAGATACTCAGGGGCACGAAGAACTTTTCCGTTGCAGGACCAGATGGTATCAAGAACTTCTGGTGGAAGAAGTTTACTTCTACATTACAGGCCAATAACTTTTTTGAACTCACTGTATAAAATCTTTACAGCTATCCTAAACAACAGGATTGTTTGAAGAATTGAGCCTGTTTGGAGAGAGCTGTACGAACAACGTGGCTCGAAAAAAGATGTAGCAGGCTGCCGAGAGAACCTGCTAATTGACAGGTGCGTCTGCAAAGACGCAGCAGCCTATCAGCGCGTCCTGTCAATGGCCTGGATTGACTACCGGAAAGCTTTCGATTTAACCTCTCATATATTTATCATCTGTCTGTTGGAAAGCTTGAATGTTTATCTATACATAGTGAGATGCATAGAGAGATTGATGCCCCTTTGGAAAACTAGGTTTACTATCTCATCTGGAAATAATAGGGTGATGACGAACAACGTAATCTTTCAGAGGGGAGTCTGTCAGGGCGATACCATGAGCCCCCTGCTTTTTTGCATCACACTTCTGCCTCTATCTCTCGCACTACGAAATTCTTCTGGATACCTATGTGGTGATACTAATCATCGTGAGCATAAGGTCACTCATGTATTTTATATAGATGACCTGAAGATCTATGCTACTGGTGAAAGCAAACTTCAGAGTGCTTTAAATATCGTCAAGAAGTAAAGAGGAGAAATTGTTATTCACTTTGGATTGGACATGTGTGCCAAGATTCATCTGAAGAAAGCAAAAATGATTGGCGTTCCCAATGACCCTGAGCTTGGGGATATAAGTGTTATTAGATATATTGACACTTGAGTGACCTATACATACCTGGGCGTGCTCCAAAGCCGCATTCAGGACGTAACATCAGTGAAGAAGTCTCTCCGAAGCAGATACAAGCATCTTCTTCGACAGATTTGGTCTTCCAATCTGTCGGCGTTGAACAAGGTATCTGCGACTAACATGCTTGCCGTCCCGGTTCTACTCTACTCGTTTGGGGTGGTTCAATGGACGCGGACTTCTGAATCTCCACTATCTTCATAACTAAATTTTTCTAAGTACCGAGACCCTTGGCCTGAATTTTAACATTAGAAGTGAGGAAAGTGTATTACTCCATCTAGATGCTTTAGTTTTAAAGGCCGAAGTAAGGAAAGCAGAGGTTGAAAAATCTCACCAACAGCTAATCGATAAGAAAATGCACGGAAAATTTCACAGAAATGTAGAAAAACAGTCCTTGTCGAAGGAGCAAACTTTTGATTTCCTGATATCATCAGGGCTTAATTCAGACATGGAGGGTTTCATTTTCCCATGCCAGGAGAGTGTCATTTCCACTTGAGTATACCGTGACCGCATTTTATGTCATGTAGTTCCAGGCGATAGGTTCAGAGCATGTCATACACGCGCTGAGTACCTAGGACACATACTATCCGGGTGTCCCAATCACGTGGGAACGACGTATCTCTACAGACATAATGCGGCCCTAAAAGTGCTTTATTACCATCTTTGTCGCTTCGGACAGAAGTCTCTGTTGCACACTCGGGGCCTGACATCGTTCTCCAAGACTTCGAGAAACGAACTATATTCGTCATCGAATTCTCGACTCCGTCCAAATACAAAATCACTGCTAAGAAGAAGGAAAAAGAGAAGAGGTATCAAGACCTTAAAAGGGAGCTGCAACGACTTGCACTTGCGAGATGGATGCAGAAAGCTGTCATCCTTGGGTCGCTTCGTGTCCTCAAGACACACGACGGTTTCTCCGGCCTGTCGTTGTGATTTCATTGTGCCCTGTGACCACCCAGCTCACGGTCGTGAGACGTGGCCATATGTGTAATTTACCGCGGTTCTACTAGGAGCCGCTGTGATTTTTAGATGGCAGTTGCTCCCAGTAGGATCCTGTGGTGGTTGTTTAACCCTTTTTTGATATATATATATATATATATATATAGTTAAAAGTTTGTCATAAGGACAACCGCAGGATTTCGCCGGGAGCGGGTGCTAATTTGAAAAATTGCACCCGCTCCCAGCGAAATCGCGGTAAAATTTAAGCTGTAACCACGTCTCACGACCGTGAGGTAGGTGGTTACAGTCTGCGACGAACTCAATACGATGATCCGGCAAAAGTCTCGTGCACCCTGAGGACACGGAGCGACCCAAGGAGGGCCGCCTTCTGCATTTTCCCCGCAAGTGTCTCAGCATTTTGTTGACACGCAGGGATGCTTTTCAGGCTATTAACCAGTGAAACCTTGGCACTTCCAAGAGCGCCGATGATCAAGACGATGAGCTTAACAGAATATTCCGGGTATAACCGTCGCAACTCCCTTATAAGGTCTTTATACCTCTCTTTCTTTTCTTTCTCCTTGGCTGTGACGTTTTTGTCAGTTGGTGCCGAAAATTCGATAACGAACATGGTTCGTTTCTCGAAGTCAAGGAGAACTATGTCAGGCCTCGAGTGCGCAACAGAAACAATTGTCGAGAATATGAAGTTCCAGTATATGCGGCACTTCTCATTTTCGACAGTTGACTCTATTTCTCTAGGAGCGTTTAGCGGAGAGGTATTTGGGCTAATGCCATAATAGTGACAGAGATGGTAATAAAGCACTCTAAGTGCCGCATTGTGCCTTTGGATGTAGATCGTTCCCGCATGAGTTGGACAACTAGATAGTATGTGTCCTAGATGCTCGGGGTGTGCATGACATGCTCTGCAGCTATCATCGGGAATGTCTTGGCTCAAAATGTGGCGACGGTATACTAGAGTGGAAATGACACCGTCTTGACATGCCAAAATGAAGCCCTCCGTGCCCGACTTCAATCCGGGCGATCTAAGGAAAGCAAACGTTAGCTCATACGACATCGACTGATCTTCCACATTTATGTGGAAGATGCCGTGCATCCTCTTGTCGAGGAGCTGTTCGTGGAAGTTTTTCTCCTGTGCTTTCTTAATCCGGGCCTTCAGGAGTGAGTATTCAAGATGGATAAGATTTGATGCATTTTGCTCACCCCTAATATTGAAGTCAAGGCCGAGTGTTTCAGCAGCCTCCTCCGCTGCTTTGTACAGAAACGCCCCTTTTCCCACTTCTTCGTGTTTCCTGACCATTTTAAGAAGAGGGTCTTGTCCACTTGCAACTATATGTGCTGTACCCAGAATAAGTCTTTTGTGAAGACATTCAAGATTCAGTATTCCGCGACCACCTAGGCTGCGTGAGATGTAAAGTCGCGGAACAGAAGACTTAAGGTGCATGCTCTTGTTCATGTGCAAAACCTTTCGCGTCCCGATATCAAGGGATCTGAGCTCGTCCTTCGTCCATGGAACCACTCCAAATGAATAGAGTACTACCGGGACGGCAAGCATGTTCGTTGCAGATACTTTATTTCTCGCCGACAGTTCGGAAGACCAAATCTGCCGGATGAGACGTTTGTATCTGCATCGGAGAGTATCCTGTATAGATGTCACGTCCTGAATGCGGCTCTGTGGCACGCCCAGGTATGTATAGGTCTCTCCAGCGCAAAGGTGTCGTATAGCGCTTCTGTCAACGAGCTCAGGATCTTCGGGGATGCCATTAAGTTTTCCTTTCTTCAAAGTAACCTTGGCGCATTTCTCTAACCCGAATTCCATTCCAACCTCTTGAGTGTACTCTTTGACAATTTTCAGAGCTAGATGTAGTTTCTCTTGATTCCGAGCATAGATCTTAAGATCATCCATGTAAAATACATGAGTGACCTTATGCTTTCGGTTTCCAGGTTTGCCGCAGAGATACTCTTCGGAATGGCGAAGTGCGAGAGATAGTGGCAATAATGTGAGGCAAAAGAGGAGAGGGCTCATTGTGTCGCCCTGAAATACACCTCTCTGAAAGGTGATACTGTTAGTGATCACACGATGTTTTCCAGATGAGATAGTAAATCTGGTTTTCCAAAGCGGCATTAATGTCTCTATGCACCTCACGATGTGTGGATGAACCTTTAGGCTTTCCAACAGACAGATGATAAGTCTATGGGAGGTTGAATGGAAAGCTTTCCGGTAATCAATCCAGGCCATCGATAGAAATCGCCGATAGGATGCTGCGTCTTTACAGACACATCTATCGATGAGCAGTTCTCCCGACATCCTGCTACGCCTTTCTTTGAGCCACGTTGTTCATACATCTCTCGCCATACAGGTCCAATTGTCCGAACAATCCTATCATTTAGGATAGCTGTGAAGATCTTATACAGTGTGTTCAGACAAGTTATTGGCCTGTAATTCTTAGGGTCAGCTAAGTTGCCCGTCTTCGGCAGGAGCACTGTGCGCCCTTCCACCAACCACCCCGGAATAGGCTCTTCCGACTTTAGATATGAGGTGAAAATTCGGGCCAGATGCTGGTGGGTTGAAGGAAACTTCTTCCACCAAAAGGTCTTGATACCATCTGGTCCCGGAGCGGAATAGTTCTTCATGCCTCTTAATACGTTTTTCACCTCCTCGGTAGTGATAGGTGGGCATTCCTCCTCAGCTGTTATGAGGGCATTGCACAGCTCCTTGAAGCTATTTATGTTCTTTGAGCCTTCTTCAAGTGGATGTTGGACTTCGTAGACTTCTCTCCAAAATGCTTCGACCTCCTCTGGTTTGGGCGGATGGTCGACAGTAACTGGATGGTCTTGGAAGAGTCGAGATGGGTCAGACGAAAACTGTTGATTTTCTCTGACCCACCTCTCTCCGCTCTAGACTTCTCCTAGCGTTAGATAGTACTCGTATTCTGTCAACAATATGCTGCCTGATGGTCAGTAGCTTTCGCGCGCGCGAACTGTCGAACCTTGGCAGTGAAAGTCCTGCCAGATGTTATGTAGTCAATCACACACTGAATGCGGGACGCGTACTGTCTTGCCCAGCCTATCTTTGTGCTAAGTTGATGCATTCGTCTTTTGGTCTTATGATCAACCGTTGGTTTTTTTTTACGGTTTGAATCTGCCAAAGTTCTCGCTGCATTGTACTCACTACAATTGATAGTCCAGAGGTCGGATTCTTCGTAAAAATTTCCACGAAGCTCATCATCTAGTTCAGTCAGATCTTTGGGCTTGGGAGAAACCTGAATGTTGATGTTTCTCCGGGTCTTGAAGCATCGTTCTTCCTCTATTGGATGCCTGTTCGAGGTTGGTCTCAGTGTCGCCTCTCTTTCTCTGTTGCCGGCTTGTTCTGGCTGCGGTTGTGTAGGCGCTCCGCTTATATAACCCCTTTTCCGGAGGTCCTCGGCACGGTTTCGCAGACGTTTTTGCGAAAAATCCGAGAGCTCTGGGTGTTTCTCGCACCACAGAGCATGCAGTCGCGCCATGTAAGCTTTTCGTTCAGGGGCCATACTGGTATCATAGCACTCCAGCAGGTCGTCCCTGAGTCGATCCGTCCACTTAAAAGTAATGAGATTCCGCCGGTCAGTCGCATTGACTCCGTCTTGATTGGCTCCCCCAACTCTAGGGTAGTCGGCATTGTTGTCCGACCCATTGTCGGGAGCCCTGCGCGTTCGATTGTTTTGAACCGCACTTCCTACAATTATGTTTGGTGTTGTCATTGTTATTCCCACGAGCAGCTAGGGAAAAGGGTTCGTCCATCCTTGTAGAGCCCCGCGTGCAAGGATAAGGCTGATACTCTGAGAGGTCGCCCGGTATCCCAGAGTCACCGTTTGAGACACCTCACCCAGGTGCCATTCAGCTTTCGGCACGGTTGTTACGCCTTCGCTTAGGAGTTATTGCTTCGGGACCATCCCTGGACAATTGTCCGCGACTGCTTATTAATTATTGTAACCATATTCAGCAGAAACCCTTGGTACAGGGACCCTCCATCCGCAACCCGAGGACGCGTTCGGTGGCTTTGTCATAGGCCCTTTCGTTCGATTCCCAAGGAATCAAAACCGAATACCGAAAATATATATATATATATATATATATATATATATATATAGATATATTACACAGTTGAATACAACTATAAGAACTTTATCACTCTTATTTATGTTTTCTTTCTTTCTAATCTACTGATAAAAAATCGAAGCAACTAATTCTTCTAATAACATGTAGTTTTTTATATTTCATGAATTGTCTGCACAAGTTTGAGTGAAAATCCACTGTCATCAATTTGAGTTTGAAAAGAAAAACTTCGCTTCTTTTGTAATGTAATCAACATTCTCATTCTTATACAGTACACTCCCGCTAACTGCAAGCTCCGTAAGTTCCACTTTTTGCCACTTCTCCTCCACACGTATTTGAACGCACACTCCATTGTGTCTTCCACTTAAGCGACTGCGAGCGGCTGCGAGTCTCTGCGCATGTCCCAAAGTGCGCGCTCCAACGCAGCGTGTTTTTACGACGGAGCAGAGTGGGTGTACTCAATATATGCCGATTTCTTGGAATTATACTCCCCTACAGCCCCGTCAGACTGGCAGTTACCGGGAGTGTACTGTAATGTTTACTCAACTCCTCCAAATCGGCATACTACAAATCGGATTCATACTCTTCTATAGTATATTCATCATTTTTATTTTTACGTATGATATAATCACAGTAAAATATTGAAAAAATGAGTTCCTTCTCGTTCTTTCTTTCTTTCGTTGAAAGCAATATATGCATTTGTAGCCATAAAACAGAATTCTCCACTATTATACAATATTATCATTCCATTGTATTAGTACAGGTATACGTATACATCTTAGTATAGGTATACATCTCTGGTATTACTCTTCCTTTCATATTATTAACATTTTTAAATATGAATGTAATTTCATTGGTCATAACATTTTCACTGAAAGCCATATTCGATAAAACCACCCACATTTCCACGAATATTTTAAAATTCAAACTGTCTTTCTATTAGTGTTACCTCTTTCCGTATTAAAAAAAAGTTTAAAATTAAATTAGTCATAATTATTTAGACAGAAAGCAATTAATCATCCTTTATTTCTATAAACTATATTACGCAATAGCTTTAACAGCTGAGTGAAAAATTCAAATTTTGAAATATTTTATCATATTTATTTCCCAAAATTTCTTTAAAATTGTGACTCTTAAAACAGAAAATGGCTTAAAACTCCTAAGACTTAGCATATTTAAAAATTCTTCTCGAAAACTTAGAATTTAACACTGATGTGAAAATATTTTACTGATTTCGGTAATAAATATTTGTATTCGGCTTATTTTTTAGATTTATTTAAAATCTTCAACGTGAATAATAGGCAAACTGTTCTTTCTAAATAAGAGATGCAATGTGCTAAAAAGAACGATCATATATCTCTGAATAAAATGCATGTGACCTCATCTCAAATGTTGTTGTATTACATAATGAGCGATAAGCGCCTGGATAGTGCACCATTGCTCTTTATATTAAAGTTAAAAAACGTGCGTAGAAAACCTTGAATAAAATGCACGCCATCTTATCTGAAGCTTCGCAATTGTTGAAAGTATCATTGTATATGTCCAGAGGTAGACGAATCCAGCGTATTGCACTGATTTAAAGTAATTCTGAAAAGAATGAACATAAAGCTTTCAATAAAATGTATGCTGCCTTGAATGGTCAGCGCATCAATTTTTCTAAAATCCAAACATCTAAACACGCTTAGATGTTATCTCTTATCTAGAGTTCACGCTCGAAACTCAACACTGGAATACAGAAATAAAAACCCAGAGTATATAACCTACCATGTGAAATGCTTTAGATATAACGTTTTGCAACATGAAATTGTAATGCGTCATTAAAATCATTAACTACCTGGCAGTTGTTTACGCAAAATTCGAAAATACGCTTGATATTGGCGAATCATTTACTTTCTTTATCTGTTAATATATATATTTTATATATTATTTTAAAAAAAGGGTTAAACAATCACCGCAGGGTCTCACTGAGAGCAACTGCCATCTATAAATGACACCCGCTCCCACTAAAACCCCGGTAAATCGCACATATGGCCACGTCTCACGACCGTGAGATGGGTGGTCACAGGGCACGATGAAATCACAACGACAGGCCGGCGAAACCCTCGTGTGTCTTGAGGACACGAAGCAACCCAAGTATGACAGCTTTCTGTATCCATCTCGCAAGCGCCTTGGCATATTTTTGGCACGCCTGTATTGTTTTAAGGTTACGAACCAGTGATTGTTTCACACCTCCGAGAGCACGTATCACAAGGACAATTACTTGTACCGAATATTTTGGTACAGTCGTTGCAGCTCCCTTTTAAGGTCTCGATACCTCTCCTCCTTTTCTTTCTCCTTGGCAGTGATGTTGTATTTGGACGGAGTCGAGAATTCGATGACGAATATAGTTCGTTTCTCGAAGTCTTGGAGAACGATGTCAGGCCCCGAGTGTGCAACAGAGACTGCTGTCCGAAGCGACAAAGATGGTAATAAAGCACTCTTACAGCCGCATTATGTCTGTAGATATACATCGTTCCCGCGTTAGTGGGACATCCCGATAGTATGTGTTCTATGTACTCAGCGTGTGCATGACACGCTCTGCACCTATCGCGGGGAATATCTTGACATACAAGGCGGTCACGGTATACTAAGGTGGAAATTACACCGTCCTGGCATGCGAAAATAAAACCCTCTGTACCTGAATTAAGCCCTGATGATCTGAGGAAAGCAAAAGTCTTCTCCTTCGACAAGGACTGTTTTTCTACATTTCTACGAAAGCTTCCGTGCATTTTCTTGTCGAGTAGCTGTTGGTGAAATTTTTCAACCTCTACTTTCTTTACTTCGGCATTTAGAAGTGAAGCATCTAGCTGGAGTAATGCACTTTCCTCACTTCTGATGTGTAACAGAACTGTTACCCTTATGCGGTACTCGTTGCGACCCTGCACGAAAGGGGTGCCGGGCCGCACACGAGTCTGAACGTAATCCCGCGAGGGGACCCGAAGTCCCGAGCAACGACACAGCAGTTGCCCAGTCTGTGCTCGTCCGACTACCCGTCGACCGCTCTTGTCTTTTCTCCGGTTCATGTGTCGTTTTCCACACCGCTATTCCTAATCGCTCTCACCGCCGCGATAACGTGTGCTGCTTCCCGGCTGGATCGTTTCTCCGAGGGAAGTCTCTTGTCGCCACCACGGTCCACGTTCGGGCCATTCCCGGTCGATCTTCCACGAGGAAACTGTATCGCCTGTCAGCACCCGCCACGGGCTGACCTTCGTCGCTAGGATGTAAGTGGCAATAAATCGCCTTTTTATACCGTAATAATCTTGTCTCAATGCATTTCACCTTCTTCTCAGCTTACCAACCTCCTGACTTCCCTCCTTTGAACTTAACTCTCTGATATTTATGCCTTATGCCCTTATGCCTTGCCAAATTTACAACTGATCTCTTGATTCACATTTAGCAATGACCGGATATATCCGTTGTTGGAATGACTTATTATATGTGACTGGTTTGTGATATTATTGTGTATATTTGAATCTACATGTGCCTATGAACATTTATATTACCATATTTTTGCCTATGAATTGTTATTGAAAATGACACATTCCGCTGTGTTCAATTTATTAATATCACCAATGATTTATTTGTGCTCATGATTTTATAATGATAATGATATATGTATACAATGATTTCTCTATATTTGCGCAGAAATATTTATTTATACTGCCAGGGATTTATTTGTGCCTATTGTTACTGAAAGCATGATACAATTTGCCATTTTCTAATATTGCCACGTATATGCGAATGTTAGCACGTACTGCGTATCGTAATTCGGCGTGAAAAAAAAATCTTAAACCATAACCGGATAGTAAAATGGTAATTTCTCCTTACGTGGATAAAAAGTAAAATCGATCTGAATTCAAAAAGAAGGAAAGTAAAATCGAAATGAAAAAATAAAAAAAAAATAAAAATTTGGAAAATAATGTACTATACTTTTTGTTGGAAAATTATAAAACCTCGGAAATTATTTAAGGGAAATAAGAAAACCTAGAAAAATCGAAACATTGCGAATTTTTATTCTCATTGAATATTTCAAGCAACGAACGAAATAAACCGTTCAAGCGCGCAAACAAGTTCGCACGGGTAGCGACCAATACACGCGAGTCGCGGCAAGGTCACGCGACGTATCTCCCAAACAAAGGGTCCTACAAAGAAAACAAACATATTTTCGAACTCGAGAATTAATCCAATACCAAATCAAAATTTCAATTAAAATTTTCGACCAAAATGGGAATTTTAAATTAAAATACCACATCGGACAAATTTATACGGGGGGTCCCACAAATAATAATTTGAATTTAACTTAAAATAAATGGAACTCAGGTCGGGAAAAATTAAAAATAAAATGACTAACCCAACTATAATGGAAAGCGACCACCAAAAACCTAGATTTGGAAGGTGCCGCTGCATTTCCAAATCAAAACATTAATTTAACTAGCGATACACACCAAAGTAGGGGAGCCATCACAAAGACAATTAACAGGTCAATAGGTCGCGGTAGAGGGTTCACGCGAAAAAACACGGAAACACTCAGTATAAACAATAAGACAAACCAAGACAGATTAACTCAAAATACTCAACCTAACAGAACCTTTGACCCCATTGACAATACACTCTTTTGGGATCATGAAGATCTACCACACCTAGACGGACCGTACACCAGAAACGAAATAAGACCAAAAATAAACAACGAAACTTTCGATTGCGATTCATTTTTGGAAAATAATACACAGTTCATTTTAGAAACAGATGAACTTTTAGAAAGTGTAGAGTTCAACGAATTCATGAATCAACAAAAGGAAAGATTCTTCCGAGAAAGGGGAAAAAGGGCAAACAATTTAGAAATTAGGCTAGACCCGCCGGCAAATAGCTCATTTGAACATAGAAAGAAAATAATCTAACCAAATATCAGGAAAAATAGAAATGAATCTCATAACAGATATTCCGTCCAATTTGATTTAAAAGATAATTTACAAGGACCCCGGCAACCTTCCCAGAACAATGTTGAAACCCGTAGTAAATCGAGAAATAAAAATTTAAAATTACAAAACTCTGATGACAACGAACATTTAGAGGACAAAAACAAATCAAACCAAAACAGAACACGTAAATTCTCGACAACAACTAACAGATCAAACAGACGTTCTAGAATATACACTAATAACTTAGACTTAGATTACGAATTCGACAATCACAAAGATAACCAAACAATCCAAACAAATTATTTTCCTTTTGGCATGATACAAACACCGTTCCAAATCATGAGCAATTGGCCGATTAAATTTCGTAATAATAAAGACGATAGTCCCGCGCATTTCTTAGGCGAGAGGATAAAGTGGAACAAAAACGTGGCAACAGTATTGGGGATAAAAATAATTCGGATAATAACAACGATGATAAAAAGGAAAACAATAACGGTCAAAATAATAACAAAAGCGGATATCAAAATCAAAACTACCAGGGTAGAAACCAATACAAAAATCGATTTCCATTTTCACCATTTGGATTTCCACCTCCACCTTTCCCAAAACAATACCAACAAAATCTCAGACCTAGAATTCCACCTAGTTTTCAACCAAATTACCTACCCAGATTCACAAACAATAGATCCAAGTACCCTTACAACCCCTACTACCAAATGTTACCGATGTTCAACCAAATGTCTTTGAGCTCAAATCAAGGTCAAAGCAATCCGATGATTGAATTCCCACAGGAAAAAGCCGAAAATAACATCGGTAAACAAAATTTCGAAAAAACAAACTACGGTAATAAAAACAAAAAAGTATTTAACAATAATAGGGACCAACAAGAAAAAACAAGTTCTAACTCAGACAAAAGACAGGATTCAAATACCAAAACGAACGAAAACACTAATAATTTAAATTGTTATTATTGTGGGTTAACGGGTCATTTCAAAAGAGAATGCCCATATTACACATGCAACCAGGGAAACGGGAGGGGCGGGTATTAGAAACAAAATTATTACAAACTAATACCGAAACGCCAGAATATTTAAATTCGGATAACGACGAAACGACAGAAACTCGTTTCCATTTAATAACAAAATTCGAAGATTCTTTATTTCGAATTTTAGTAGATACTGGTGCCACACATTCGAAAGCGGGCAAGGAGTTACTGGAAAACATCCAGAATTCCAAAATTTCAATTTTTAAACCCGTCTCGCGAAAATTAATGGTCGCGAACGGCGAAACAGTTGACATAATTGGGCAAACAGTAATCCCGATTAAAATCGGTAAATACACAAAACATGTAATGTTCAGGTTGGTCCCAAAATTAAAATCCGTAGGCATTTTGGGTACAGACATGTTAAAAGCTCTACGGATGACCCTAGATTACGACTCAGAAACCTGGTGGTTACCAGGGAGCCCCCCTACCTACTATCTTATGGAAGCTTACCCAAAGTCGCTCCCCACCCCAATAATCGAAAACAAAATCGAAACCCAACCTGGCATTACAACAAAAGAGAAGAAGGAAGGTAAAAAAGAAAAAATTAAAAATAAACCAGGGATTAAAGAAAAAGAAAATAGGACAATAGAGACTAAACCGAAATTCGGAGGTAAAATTAATTTAAAAAGTACCAGAGAGCTTAACAAGAATAGCCCAAAGTTAGAAAATAGTGAAACTCCCATTGTACCCGTCAATCCTAACCAATCCCAAAAAACCAAAAACGCCCAAATCCCGGTAACAAACCCCATAAAGGAAATCCCAAGCCTAATGAACATCCCCACAAGTAACAAATTCCAACCCCTAGAGAGCATCCCCACCCCAAAAAACTAGCGACGACTCAAGCACTCAAGACTCAGATACATTAGGCAAACCAAGAATCAAAGGGAAGAATAAGAAAAACAATTCGGGAAAAATATTTTACAATAAAAAATACAAGGAAAAATATAAGGATAGTGACAGTAATCTTTGGAAACATAAAGAAGTTACTGATCAAAATGAAATAGGAAATGAATCTCAAAAAGCGAACGAGATCAGGGAAATAGATAATAGAAATAAATGGATTAATTTTAAAAATAAAGCAATAAGATTAAATTATATTTCGGACAATTTAGGAAAAATTGACGAACAAAACAATAGTTCGCCAGAAATTTGCGAAGGTATAATGTTGAGCTTAACGAGAGCCAACAATCCCAATTAGAAAAACTCTTAGAAAATAAAATTAAAATACACCAGGGAAAAGAACACAGGGCTACTCATTTAACGAAACATAAAATTGAGGTCCAGGGCCACGATCCCATTAAACAGCGATATTATCACGTAAGTCCAAAAATCAAGGAAATAATTTATCAGATAGTTGATAAATTACACAGGCCCACAAAATTTGACAAAGGTCCGGAACCAGAGACCAGACCTAGTATACCCGAAGGCTTTTGCGGCGCTGAATCCGAATCCGACCTCAGAAAAATTCCAGCACCCTCAGTTTTCGAGATATTCTAACCTAAAAGGGTCAAAACCCCGTTATTTTGATGTTTTCGAGGCCCCGTAACATCGCGAAAACATT
>CAKNYM010044112.1:46625-73314 GCA_932195095.1 Andricus curvator
AATGTTTTCGCGATGTTACGGGGCCTCGAAAACATCAAAATAACGGGTTTTTGACCCTTTTAGGTTAAAATATCTCGAAAACTGAGGGTGCTGGAATTTTTCTGAGGTCGGATTCGGATTCAGCGCAGCAAAAGCCTTCAGGTATACTAGGTCTGGTCTCTGGTTCTGAGAATTGTTGGCCTGTGTTATTAGAACAAGATATAATCGAACCGTCTTGCTCCGATTGGTCAAACCCTATAGTGATGATCAAAAAACCGGGTAAAGATTATAGATTCTGTTTAGATTTCAGAAAGGTTAATAATATAACTAAAAAAGACCTCTACCCAATCCCACTCATGACAGAAATATTAGACACTTTAAGATCGGCAAAATTTATCTCCAAAATTGATTTAAAATTAGCTTATTTACAAATACCTTTAGAAGAAAATTCAAAACCAATTACAGCATTCACAGTCCCTGGAAAAGGCATGTACCAATTTAAAAGGATGCCATTTGGTTTAACCAATGCTCCAGCCACTTTCCAGAGACTGATGGATAAAATCATCACTCCAAATTTAAAGCCAAACGTTTTTTGTTATTTAGATGATATTGTAATAGTGACACAGAATTTCGACGATCATTTAAAATATTTAAATATCGTATTAGACAAAATAAACGAAGCAAATTTAACGATCAGCCTGGACAAATGTGGATTCGGCTGCTCAGAAATCAAATACTTAGGTTTTAAAGTCAACGACAAAGGACTCCAAATAGACGAAGAAAAAATCCAACCAAGTCTAGAATTCCCTAAACCTAAAAACATTAAACAATTACAGCGCATAATAGGGATGGCAAGTTGGTACAGAAAATTCATTCCACACTTTGCCGAAATAATAGAACCAATTAACAGGTTATTAAAAAAAGATAAAAAATGGGATTAGGGATTAGAACAAGATGAAACATTCCAAAAAATTAAAGATCTTTTAACGTCAGCACCAATTTTGACCTGCCCAGATTTCACACAACCCTTCCAACTCGAAACTGACGCGAGTAATACGGGTTTAGGAGCCGTACTTACGCAAACAATTAATGGCGTAAATTACGTGATAGCATACGCGAGTAGAAACCTAAACGGCGCAGAATCTCGGTACTCGGCATCAGAAAAAGAATGCCTAGCGGTAGTTTGGGCCATACGAAAATTTAGGCCATATTTAGAAGGATATAGCTTTAAAGTAACCACGGACCACTTAGCGTTAAAGTGGCTCCATAACCTAAAAAACCCCACTTAAATCCACTCTCCTACCAGACTCAAACCTTTGGAAATTAGTCATACCCCAAAAACTTAGACGTCAAGTTTTACGGGAGAATCACGACGAAACCCAGGCAGGACATTTAGGCTCAGAGAAAACTTACGCGAGAATTTCCGAACATTACTTCTGGCCAGGGGTATATTCGGACGTTATCAATTACGTAAAAAACTGCCAGACTTGTCAAAGAGTAAAACCAAGTAACCAAAGTAAAGTAGGATTAATGGGAAAGAGAATCGTCGAAGAACCATGGACCATGGTAGCAGCTGATATCATGGGGCCATTGCCGATTTCAAAAAAGAGAAAAAACCAATATATTCTAGTGTTTGTAGACTTATTTACAAAATGGGTCGAAATAATACCGATTAAAAAAGCGAACGGATCAACAATAGAGTCAGAATTCCAGAAACGTGTCATTTCGCGTTGGGGAACACCGCGGATTCTTCACACCGATAATGACACGAAATTTTGTAACAAAACGCTAAGAGAACTAACCGAAACATTCGGCATTAGACATACGAAAACGCCAAAATATTACCCACAAGCTAACCCGACAGAACGATACAATAGAACGATAAAACAGATAATCAAAACATACATAGACAATGATCACTCTACCTGGGACGAGCACATAGACGATTTGCAGTTCGCAATAAACACTAGCAAAAACTCGTCGACACAATTTACCCCTGCGTTCTTAAATTTAGGTCGCGAATTGGAACCACTCCAGTCCCTAAGAAAAAGTCTAGAACCCGATAGCGAAATAGAGTTCCAAAGCGTGGACAAATGGACAGATAGATTAAGAAGATTACAAATAATAAAAGAAGTTCAAAAAAATCGGACGAATCAAATAACAGACAAGCCAATATATATAACTTAAGAAGACCGGTAGAATTTAAAGTAGGAGATAAGGTCTTAAAAAGGGTAACCAAACTGTCTAACAAAGCAGATAAAAAGACAGATAAGTTATACGACCAATATGAAGGCCCATTTATTATTAAAAAGAAAATTTCCCCAACAATTTACGAATTGAAAAACCCCAAGGGAAAAAGTATTAGGGAATGGAATATCAGCGATTTTAAATTAGAAAAAGCAGTCAAAGATGCTACTAAATAGCAATATAAAAACTGACACATATAGGTTAAGAACATTTAAAATTAGATAAAGGCAAAATGGCAAGGGATCAATGACATCGACAACAGAAAACGAATCAAAAACTCTAGACGAAAACATACTCAACTAAAACCTCAAAAACCAACTCCTTAGACCTGAACAACAAAATTAGACAGCACAAAATTGTCCCTTTCAGAACTATGGACGACACAAACAAATGCAAGCTCTGTATGAACCAGATGTTTGAGCCAACCATAGTTGGCCATTTCAAGCGCTGCAGGTCCCTCCAATGGTTAATCCTACGAAGGGCGGGGGTGCCAGAGGATGCACTACGATACCACCCCCACAGACACATCAGATTAATGCTCAAGAATGAAATGGCGCACAGGGAGCAGGCAAAACAGGCACAATGGGAGCGGGAGGAACAGGAAAGGGAATGGGAACAGGAACAGGAACAAAGGAGAATCCAGGAACAGACTCATCAGAGTCAAGCTCTACTATGGCCAATCAGACGAGGAAAAAAGGGACATTGACAAACAGTGGGAAAACTTACGAAAAGAAAACCAGACAGAACTCACTAAATTACTAAAAAAACTCCACATTTTTAAAGCTACAAATGTATTAAATAAAAAGCGAATTACAAGCCTACCCAAACAAGACTCTTAAATACCCTACCAATACATGGGACAACCACCTTTATTTTCTTTTCTTTTACATGTTACAGGAACCAGAAAACTACAGAAGAGACCTGGAATAGGAAAATATCCGAAAGCTCCACCCATCTTTCAAACAACCTCAATGAAAAAACAGAAAGTCTTAAATGCCAATTCTGCGACAAACTCATACCCATACACATCTATATAATACACGAAACTTTTTGAAACGATAGACCCTTTAGATACAGACAAAACTACACAACTCCAACCGAGGACGGAAAAACATACACGAAAGGTAGATGGGAATACATAAACAAGAAAATTCAAAACCTACTGGACATTAAAATAACACCAATTAACAATGACACAAAAACAAACAACCGCACTTGGGAACTAGACATACATACAGACTCTGAAACTATACAGGAACTCGACAGAGAACTCTAAAAAAATTTTTTTTCAGAAATACACCCAAACCCCCGCGGGGGAGGGGGGTGTAACAGAACTGTTACCATTATGCGGTACTCGTTGCGACCCTGCACGAAAGGGGTGCCGGGCCGCACACGAGTCTGAACGGAATCCCGCGAGGGGATCCAAAGTCCCGAGCAACGACACAGCAGTTGCCCAGTCTGTGCTCGTCCGACTACCCGTCGACCGCTCTTGTCTTTTCTCCGGTTCATGTGTCGTTTTCCACACCGCTATTCCTAATCGCTCTCACCGCCGCGATAACGTGTGCTGCTTCCCGGCTGGATCGCTTCTCTGAGGGAAGTCTCTTGTCGCCACCACGGTCCACGTTCGGGCCATTCCCGGTCGATCTTCCACGAGGAAACTCTATCGCCTGTCAACACCCGCCACGGGCTGACCTTCGTCTCTAGGATGTAAGTGACAATAAATCGCCTTTTTTTACCGTAATAATCTTGTCTCAATGCATTTCACCTTCTTCTCGGCTTTCCAACCTCCTGACTTCCCTCCTCGGTATCACCTCCGCAATAGATGTTAAAATTCAGACCAAGGGTCTCGGCCGCTTGCTCCGCGGCTTTGGAAAGGAACGCTCCTTTGCCAATCATCTCGAGGTTCCTGCCCATTTTTAGGAGATGATCTATGCCATCCGCAACGATGGAAGATGTACTTAGAACAATTCGGCTATGAAGACATTGGAGATTCAGAAGTCCGCCTTGACGGCGTGAGATATATAATCGCGGAACTGACGAATTGATATGCAAGCTTTTATGAATACGCATGATCTCACGTGTGGTGATATCAAGGGCCGTAAGCTCGTTCTTCGTCCATTGAACCACCTTAAACGTGTAGAGTAGAACCGGGACAGCAAGCATGTTAGAGGCAGATACCTTTTTCAACGCCGACAGATTGGAAGATTAAATCTGTCGAAGAAGATCGTTGTATCTGCTTCGGAGAGACTCCTTCACTGATGTTACGTCCTGATTGCGGCTTTGAGGCACGCCCAGGTATGTATAGGTCTCTCCAGTATTAATATGTTTAATAACACTTATATTCACAAGCTCAGCGTCCTTGGGAAGGCCAGTAATCTTTCCTTTCTCTAGATTAATTTTGGCACACTTGTCCAATCCAATGTCCATCCCAATCTCTCCTGTGTACTTTTTGACGATATTTATAGCAGTTTGAAGTTTGCTTTTACTCGAGGCATAGATCTTCAGGTCATCCATATAAAATACATGAGTGACCTCATGCTCGCGCTGATTAGTGTCGTCACAGAGGTATCGAGAAGAATTTCGTAGTGCAAGAAATAGAGGCAGAAGTGTGATGCAAAAAAGCTAAGGGCTCATGGTATCACCCTGAAAGACGACCCTCTGGAAGGTCACGTGGTTCGTTGTCACACGATAATTTCTAGATGAGGTAGTTAATCTAGTTTTCCAAAGATGCATCAATCTCTATGCATCTCACTATGTGTGGACGCACCTTCAAGCTTTCCAACAGACATATGATAAGTCTATGAGCGGTTGAATCGAAAGCTTTCCGACTTTAAGTATGAGGTGAATATGCGGGCCAAATGTTGGTGTGTAGAAGTAAACTTCTTCCACCAGAAGTTCTTGATACAATCTGCTCTAGCAGCGGAAAAGTTTTTCGTGCCTCTAAGTGCTTTTTTCACCTCTTCGGCAGTGATTGATGGACATTCCTCCTCCAATTTTATGAGGCTGTCGCAAAACTCCTTGAAGCGGATGATATTGTCAGTATCTTCTTTCAACTGTAGTGCTTTCGGGATCTTGTATACTTCTCTCCAAAAAGCCTCTACCTCCTTGGGCTTGGGTGGATTTTTGATAGAAACAGGGAGATCGCTGAAAAGGCGCGATGGGTCAGCGAGAAACTGTTGATTCTCCCTGATCCGTCTCTCCCTCTTCTGTATTCTCCTCTTTGCGTCAGATAACAGGCGTATTTTGTCAACAATATGCTGCTTGATAATATTTGCTTGAATATTTGCTTGACTTGTTCAGTGTGTGATTCAAGATCCTCAGTTCTTGGGCGAACTTTGGAACCCTTTCCGTAAACGGTCTACCAGATGTTATGTAGTCAATCACACACTGAACACCGAACGCATTCTGTCTTGCCCATCCAATCTGCTTGTTCAGTTGATGCAAGGGTCTTTTGGTCTTTTGATCCATCGTCGGTTTCAGCCTTCGATTTGAATCAGCCAAAGCTCTCGCAGCACCATAAACTGAGCAATTGATGGTCCAGAGGTCGGACTCTTGCGAGATATCATCACGAATGGAGGCATCCATTTCAGCGAGATCTTGGGGCTTAGGAGGAACTTGCATGGTAATGTTCCTCCTTGTCCTGAAATCGCGATCATCTCTCAGAAGGTGCCTGCTTTCCTGCGGTTGGTCTTAATGTCGCTTCATCTTCGTCTGCAGCTTGATCAAGCAGCGGTTCAGGAAGCGCTCCGCGTACATACCCATTTTTCCAGAGGTGGGCACGTCGATTTCGCAATGATTGAATCGAAACGTGCTGAAGCTCTGGGTGTTCCTAACACCATAGAGAGTGCATACGCACCATAAAGCCTCGGCAAACAGGGATAATGCTGGCATCGTAGCAGTCTAGCAAGTCATCCTTGAGTTGATCCGTCCACTCAATGTGGGCGTTTCACCGGTTCGTCGTCGTGTTTCCATGTAAATTATTTTCAGCACCTTGGACTCTAGGATGATCGGCATTATTTGCCGACTCATTGTCGGGTGCTTTGCGCGTTCGATCCTTCGCGCTTCGTCCATCCTTGTAGAGCCCCGCGTGCAAGGATAAGGCTGCGTACTCTGAGAGGTCGCCCGGTATCCCAGAGTCACCGTTTAAGATTCCTCACCCAGGTGCCATTAAGCTTTCGGCACGGTTGTTACGCCTCCGCTTAGGGGTTATTCCTTCGGGACCATCCCTGGACAATTGTCCGCGACTGCTTATTAATTATTGTAACCATATTCAGTAGAAACCCTTGGTACAGGACCCTCTATCCTCAACCCGAGGACGCGTTCGGTGGCTTTGTCATAGGCCTAAAAATCTGTCACATTAATATTAACTCACTAAAATCGCATATCGACTTACTTCATGCTTACTCAAATCATAATATATGTCATGTCATAGATATTCGTTTGTGCGTAGGGATAGAGATGGCAGGAGGGGTGGGGGTGTTGCGGTGTATGTCATAAATGGTCTAAACATCAAATTGTTGGAGACATCAAAGGGTGTTTTTAATGAACCAGAATCTATTATAATGGAAATATCTTGTCGTGCCATATCAACGCTACTTATGTCTGTTGTCTATAGAAGATCTCATGGTCAATACCTACATAATTTTGAATCCTCTTTTTTGAGATTCATTCATACATATGAAAATATTATACTTATGGGTGATTTCAACTTTGACTTAAATAGTCGGGAACCTGGATCTTTATTTGTAAAGGCATTATTTGACTCGCTCGATCTATTTATAGTGCCGTATTCTACAATGCACCATACTTCGATCTCTGATATGTGGTTGGATCTATGCGTAGTAGATGATGAGAGAAAAGTATTCTCAACTCATCAATCAACAGTGCCATTTGTAGCTGGACATGAACTCATTGCAATTGAGTATGCTTGGAAATGTAGTATTTCTTCTCAAGATAGGAAGACATACCGCGATATTTGTAATATGGATGAGTGTGCCTTTCTCCCTAAATTGCAGTCTGTGGAGTGGGGTGCATTTAAAGGTTATCTCTCTGTAAATGAGAAACAAATCTTCATCAGTAATGCCCTAAATGCGGCTATGGATGAATTTGAAACTTTATGCTCGTTTATCTCACGAAAAAGTTTTTGCCCCTGGATGACAGAAGAAATCAGGAATATGATGAAGGAACGAAACCGCTTGAATAAGACTTGGAAAAGAGTAGGAAATCTAGAAGTACATACTTATTATAAGACTTTAAGAAATGGCGTCACTCGAAAGCTTAATGAAGCAAGGGACTTTTATAATGTAACAAGATTGAATAGTGTAAATGATTCTAGAAGTCTGTGGATGGAATTAAGGGCTCTGGGATACGTCAGACCTAGTTGTGAAGAGTTGCCACTTGTATGTTCAGTAAATGAAATTAATGGCTACTTTCTGTCTATTTGTGGTAACTGTGCATATAATGTAACAGAGTCAGGGCTCACTGAACTCCTGAATTTTCCTTTTGAGGATTCTCGATTCTATTTTCGAGACATAACTCCCCTTTCACTGATTGAGAGCCTGGATAACATAAAAACAGAGGCTAGAGGGGTTGATGGTCAGTTTATAGGCTTTGTTGTAAAGGCTTTACCAGTTCTTTTCGCACATATACTTAATTTATTTAATTCATCGTTACAAACTTCCGTTTTTCCTGAAGAGTAGAAGAAGGTTCTCATAAAGCCTATTAACAAGATTAAGGCTCCTCAACATGCTTGAGTGCTTATCAGTCAGTTTATAGACATGGTTTCAGTACGCAGACGCTATCGCTTAGGGTCACTGACGACATTAGAAGAGGCATTGATAACCGAATGGTGACAATTATGGTCCTGTTTGATTTTAGCAAAGCATTTGATATGGTGCCTCATATGCTTCTTTTATTAAAACTTAAGCATTACGGATTCTCGGCTTCAGTACTTAAGTGATTGTCATCATATCTTTCGGACCGTCATCAATCAGTCATTGGATTAAGCTGAGAAAGATGGGAGTGGGGAGAAATTGGCACTGGCGTTCCACAGGGGTATGTGCTTGGGCCTTTGCTATTTATACTCTTCACCAATGATATTGGAACTGTTATCAAGTACTCACTTCATATGCTTTTTGTGGATGATCTTCAAATATACATTCAGTGTAGTCCAGATAAAATCAGTGAGACTATTGATCTAATTCATCGAGATGTAAGGGCTATATATGAATGGTCAGAAACTAACAAGCTTAAAATTAATGCAAGCAAGACCAAAGCGCTAATATTTGGAAGTTCTAAATATATAAATAGCCTGGACATGGCCTCTCGTAATATTTCTAGACGAGTCTATGCTACCTTGAAACAGCTCCAATTTAACAAAAATTCTTTGTCCACTGATCTTAGAGCTAAGTTGGTCTCCTCCCTCATAATACCTCACTTCGATTATTGTTGTGTGGTTTACAATGACTTAACTGACGAGCTTAATCGGAAATTGACCAAGCTGTTAAACTCGTGTATACGATTTTTTATTTAATGTAAAGCGTAATGAGCATATAACACCATATCGTAAAAGGCTTGGTTGGTTGAGTGTTGCTAGTGGAAGTAAATATTTCATAAGCGTTATTACTTATAGTATATTAAAATCGCGACGTTCAGAGTACTTGTATGACCAATTTGTAGAAAGGGTTGCTGTAACAGATAGAGAGGTTAGAAACCCTGAACAGTGTTCCACACAGTATAATGGTTTAATATCAAAGGTCTTTTATTGTAACGGCGAAAACGCTCTGGAATGGTTTGCCAGACACTGTAGTAGAAACTGTGTCGGTTTCTTTGTTCAAAAATAAGGTTTTCGCATATCTGCTTGAGATTGAGGAGTAAGCATTTTTACGAATTTTTAGAGTATAAGTGAGACATATGCTATAGAGTGTTACCGGGATATGTGAAATTGCATACTATAATAAATGTACTTATTATTTACTATAATGTTGTAAAATCATGGAGTAAAAAGTACAATAGAAAAATTCTTACGTTTTGGACGTGACAGATATAAAAATAAAATTTACAAATAATATCGGATGAAAAGATTTTTATGAACAAGCATCACAATAATAAAAGGTGGTACTTCGGGTACCAGTCGGATGCAAAACTACGAATCTTGCCGACGTTTCGTGAGCATTGAAGTTCACTTCTTCAGGGCTAACCTGAAACGGAAGTTTCAGGTTATGTTGTACTTATATATACTCTGTACGATGCCTGTGATTGGCCAGAGTCCCCCACCGCGGGGACTCGTCGAACTGGATTGAGCAATCAAATCTTTTTTTTTAAACCTGGGAGGATGGAAAGCCAAATCGGATTAGTATTATATCCATTGTAACTATTGATGTTATTAGGGTGTTTTAAGATTTCGATTGCTTCTCTCTTTTTTTGGAAAATTATTGTATCTTTTTGCGATGACGGCTGTTTTGCCAAATAAAATGCTATGTCCTGTTTCAATATGATGCTCAGCTAGTGCCGATTGCGTGAAGATGTTTCAGCCTGACTTTACTCTCATGATCCTTTAAACCAGGGGTCTCCAAAGGTAGATCCTGTATCTACTAGCGATCCTGGGCTTATAGGTCGGATCTACTCAGCTTTGACCCAGAACTGTCAAGAAGGATCCCCATCCTTTACCTGAGTCGAAATGCCTCAAAGAGTTGCATCTTGCACAGCAGAAAAAATGGGGCCCTCGAGGTTTAGGTTTATAAACTATACCCTTTCTAGATCCAAGCTTAAACTGGAATTTTGGTGCCATTACGTTGACGACACTTTTGTCATCTGCAGACATGGACTAGATTAACTACACAAGTTTTCCGATTTCATCAATCGATTACACCCTAATATGCAGTTCACCATTGAAATTGAAAAAAACGGAAATTGCCTTTCTTGGACGTACTAGTTTACAAAAGATCTAGTAACACATTAGGACATGAAGTTTACAGAAAACCTACCCATACAAACAGATACCTACATGCCTCCTCCCACCACCACCCATCTCAAAAGCAATCGGTCATCAATTCCCTTGTATCCAGAGCTGTCTCCATAACAGATAAAGATAACTTACAAAAGGAATTGCAAAACCTTGAACACATCCTACTAAAGAAAGAGAGAAAAACTACCACCATCCTACCCTGCATCGAAGATATCATAGAGCAAATAGGAAGAATTCTCAACAAACACAACATCCAAACCGTATTTAGGGAAATAGGACAACTTCTAAACAACCCTAAAGATAAAAAGGCACCTGTCAGTGATCCGGGAGTATATAAAATCCCTTTCTCTTGTGGCAAAGTCTATATTGGAGAAACCGGGAGGGCGGTGAGCCAACGCATAAAGGAACATGAGAGTAAAGTCAGGCTAAAACATTTCACGCAATTGGCACTAGCTGAGCATCATATCGAAACAGGACATAGCATTTTATTTGGCAAAACAATCGTCGTCGCAAAAGCATACAATAATTTACCAAGAAAACATAGAGAAGCAATCGAAATCTTAAAACACCCTAATAACGTCAATAGGGACAATGGATATAATACCAATCCGATTTATCTTTTGGTCCTCCCGGGTTAAAAAAAAAAGACTTGATTGGCCAGTCATGTTCGACCCTTCCCCACGGTGGGGCGCTCTGGCTAATCACAGGCATCGTAGAGAGTATATATAAGAACAACATAACCTGAAACTTCAGTTTCAGGTTGGCCCTAAAGAACTGAATTGCTTTGTTCACGAAACGTCGGCAAGATTCGTAGCTTTGCACACGATTAAAACCCGAAACACCACCTTTTATTATAATGAATCATCGTCAAAGCATTAAATGTATTATTAAATATCTCCCTGTCGGTAAAAGCAAGCGTGAGAACTCTTCCAGTCCAGAAAATCTCCCCTTTTTGATTCCCTATCCTAACACTTATCTTAGTAGCTTCGAATAAGGGAAAAGGAATGAGAGAACGCATATACTAAATAGATGAAGAGGAAAGAAGACGTAGAGTATGCGATTACGAGCTTGAATCATGGGGCACGTGTTAAAGAGATTTAGTGAGGATGAAACAGGTAGTGATAGTGTGGATGACAGAATAAGGTAGTATAAGTGTACAAGTATTATTTCGGTAGTGAGTATTATTAAAGTAGTATACGTGGTTTTAAAGTGATTTAAAGGGAGCTGAGGCCCACAAATCTGTTAAAGGGAGAGAATAAATACATGGCCGAATTAATTTCCAGCCGGCCAGGCTATACAATGTGCATGCTAAAATCACCGAATCTTTTCCACAAGAAATATTTTGTTTCTCAAAGGATTTTGGAAGACACTTATATTCCCGATTTTCAAAAAAAAAAGTTTTTCGACAAAGTTCGTAGTTTTTCAAATTTTAACATTGGTGACGCCGTTGATCAAGAAGTGACAGAAATTAGTTTTTAAAGTGTTCTAGTATCTCAATCTATATAGATATTGAACCAAATTTGTGAATTTTCATTTTTCAAAAGGAAGAAAAATTCTTTCTCCTCTCCAAGACGCGGGCACAAGATAAAATTGAATGGGAAACATTCACCATATTGCCATAGTACCAACGCTAAAAAAGATTAAGAGAAAAAAACGCTGGGGTTTTTGAGAACATTGAGTTTGAAATATTTTAGAAAAACTGCCGCCATTTTGTCAATTAAAAAAAAAAATGTTTTCATCAAATCAGTGATACTCGTGTCGTAAAAGCTCGCTTTCTGTCACGTAAGTCATATCCAGAAAATCCTGTATATTCGTAAGAAATCCTTCGGAAGTACATTTTGAAATATATAAAGATTCCTCTGACTAATATTTTTTTCCCAAGGTGCCTATTGCTTCTCGAAAAGTTCTCATGATCTGATTCGGTATTGTCTCTAGTATTTTCAAATTCGTTCCTATTATTTATTATTTTCTAGATAGGGGATATCTTCACATTCGGTACAATTAGAGGTTATAATCTCCTAAATTCCGCTTTATATTCTTTTCAGTTATTTTTAATTTTCTTCAAACTAAAATTACTTATGTTTTACAAGTAAAACTTTGTAATCCAGGTTTAGCTCTCAATCATGACAGGGGTAGGAATTCTTTATTAGACCCAATGATGAGATCAATTTTTAATATTGTATAGTAAATTTAATTAAATTTAATTTAATTTAAATTTATGTGGTGGGCCCACATTGGTAGTAAATATCCACCTAGAAACACTACCCAAATCGGGTAGTGAGGCAATGAACTTTCGAGTTCGAACTGCTAATCTATGTATGTATGTATAGTAAATTTAGATTAACGAATTTAGTCAAAGACCACTAAGATTGCATTAATTGTCTGTTGATTTTCAGAGTGCTATTCGTGCGAAGCTGTTAGAATTAGGTGTTCGTTATGATGAAGAATTACCTGACTATATACTAGTGATGGTTGTAAACAAAAAGTCACGGCAGCAGATGCATGAAGATTTACATTTGTTTTTAGAAGACAACACTGCATCATTCGTTGATTGGTTGCATGATCAAGTATTAAAGAAACTACAAAAAGTTACAGTTGCAAAAAAAAAATCTACTAGAGAGTTTGTACCTTCAGTAATTGTAAAGCAGGAAGAGGACCGTAAGAATCGGAAAACTGCTACATCTTTTTTAGAAGATCATACTCCTACAGAAGAATTTAATAAATTATTGGGAAAAACTTTAAAAGAAGATAATGAAGTTAAAAAGAAAACACCGGCCAAGTTAGAGTTGGCACACGAGCCTGCAGAGGCGTCTAAAAATAACTTAAGCCAATCTAGTCGTGAATTAGAGTTCACTGATCATTCTAGAAAAATAACACTTTTCCCAAATGAACTGCAAAGTTCTGACCTGATGAAAGTTATTAAGCCGCTAGAACAATCTTCTAATCCTACTCATTCACTCACTAAATCCAATTCACTTGAACCTGGGTTAGAGCGTAATCCCGAATTAGATAAAAGTGTTACATATGGGAAACGTTCAAAAAATACTGAGCAACAAGACGATTTTTGCAACCGTGACTGCAAGAAACTTAAATCTAGTGTCTGTAAACCTAAAATAACGTCTGTAGTATCTATCAAGAATCGTCTTGGTATCGTTTCACCCAGAAAGAACTTTCAATCTCAACATAATAGAGCAAATTTCGATAATCGTCCCAGGCATGGAGAGCAACATGAATTTGACTACAGATCCCACAGAAATAATATTTCTCGATCAAGAAATTTGGCAGTTAATGGTAATTTGAGAAGGGGTCAGTGTATTCAAATAAAAGGACGAGGTGCAGAAAGGGCAATTGATATCAAACAACGTCTTGGTAGTGCCAGAGATGATAGATTGAATATGAATTTAGAAGTACGACAGAAACTTAAAACAACAGAGACGTTGGTCGATACGATTAAAAATCGTTTAGGTAGCTGCACTAAAATACAAACGCAGTCTACAGTGACAATGCAAGAAATCAACAAAGACAGGAGAATTGAAAGTAGGAAATTAGAAAGAGAGCAAACCAATTTTAGAGGAAAAAACGTCAAATACAGATTAGGACCAATAAGAAAGAAATTCAGGGCAACTAATAACACTAGTAACGTAAATTTCTCCATGCAGAATTCAAAAGTAGGCAATGAATCGGATTCTTTAAATTTACTGACTCGACATGATTCAGAGGATGAAGATCATTCTGTCGTAAATATGGCACCTGTCAAATCACATGTAGTGGCGGTTCAAAAACTCTTGCCAGAAAAGAATAATCGAAACAAATTGAAATCAAATGCGAAGGAATTTAGCGATGCTGAAGATGAGGAATGTAAAGATTGCCAAGTACCAAGCAAAGTTATTGTTACTCCAAGGCCTTTGAAGCCCCTACAGCCAACTCAGAAACGAGCAACTCAATCCTTATTATTGAGAGCAGTAGCTGAAGCTAACCAGTCTGTAGTGAAACAAAAAAATCCAGAACCATCTTTAGTGGTGAGTATTCAATCTTATTAGTAGACGATAACTGATCATACATTGCTAAGAAGAGAATATGGTCAATTTTAATCCAATATTTGTGTATGTGTGTGTGATTTTATGGGATTTCAAATTTTGTGGATTTTAGGGGATTTTATTGCATTACACCGGTTTTGAATAACTCAAAAATTCAATTAAAATAATACAAAATTATTTTAAATTTCTCAAAATCCCTTGTAATCTTTTGAATTTTATGAAAATCCTTCAAAATCTTCTATGATCTTGTTTAATCTTTGAAAATGTCGTGAAATCCTGTGAGTTCACATTTCAACATCATGGAATTTTAACAGCGAAAACTTGAGTTAAAGTTTTTTAATGGAGAAAACAAACACACTGAAAGAAATAATTGGATGTGGGAGGCTGAATGAGTTAAGCTTATAGCGATATTCACCAAAAGATCCCACCGTGAATAAACATTTAGTAGGGGAACACGTGGGACATCAAACCCGGACTAAGGAACTAGAAACCTTCAATCAAGCCCAGCAGTTTTGGATCTAGATCAGAAGTGCCCAACAGTGCACACGCGATGATATGAAGTTGGCAACATTTGTCCCGACTTTTCTTACTACGTCTGATTTTTGTCCAACCTGTTGAGTAGCATAGCATCACACTTCCACAAAAGAGGAGAATCGACAGATGTAAGAAAAGTTTGCACTGTTGGGCACTCTTGATGTAGATCTAGAAAAGAAGAGGAAAAGACGTGCTTCATAATTGAAAAGAGTGTTCTGTAATGACACTCTATTTCATAAACGTAAGGGATCGTGCCTAGACGCTTTATGATATAGTTCTTAAATAATTGAATAATTTGCAAAACAAACTGGCATGGTTTGATTATACGGAAATAAGCGTGTATATAATTTCTTCGGAATCTGAATCAATTCTAATGATCCTACACAACAAATCCTATTCACATGAGAAAGACATGAGACTAGACTCAACGCTTTAGAAAATTACAGACGTAGTATTGTTCAGTTTAATATTCGAGATGATCAAGAAATAAGTGATGACGGGGACGAATATTTTACAACGGAAGTTGAATATGATTTTGTTAAAAGATTTAAATTAGTTTCTGAATTTAAAGGGACATGAATTTTATATAAAGATTCATAAAAATTCAAAGCAATATAAGCAAATTTATTGATAATATGAACGTTCAACCCAACTGAAATAAATTTATGAGACACCGGGCCGGCACGAATATGTAGATTATATTTTGAAAGATGTGTGAGTCAAAGAAATTTTTGAACGATTTTGGAGTAAGATAACCGATCTAAATGAAACTTCGTAAATTTGTAGTACATGTTGACACGAATGCAAAAACAAAGTGTGAAGGAAAAATATCGGTTCACCGTTGATAAGTTTTTTTCAAAATTCGAATGGCAATAAAATAGAATATAACGCGGAAAGAATCCAAGAACTTTTGTCAAAAAGTGGGTTACAACATATAAAAAAGGGAAAGAAAGAAATTCAGGATGTTATCTTTTTATACAATGATTTTTTCCAGTGGGTGATGATCCCCTATCACTCACTAAACTAACTCAACACGAAATTTCCCTTGATAACGATGATCCTATTCATAAAAATTAATGTCGATATCCACAAACGCTCGCACGGTGTGCCGCGACTCAACCCAAAAGGGCTTGCATATGCCGGTTTTTTTTCTGAATATACTTCTGAAATTCCCCAAGATCATTTTGAGCCCAAAAAGAAAAAAATCGCTTGGGCCCTTTTTGAGAAAACTCTTTTTTTGAAGAGGTTAATCAAAATTTTTTAATGAAAAAAGTTAAACGTGGAATTTCATTGGCTCAAACCATTCAGTTTGGCATCCAAAAAAGGGCTACAGGTGCTGAACATCTTACGAGCAATGAAACCCTTCAATATTTTTGAAAAATGGTGAAAAAAGTGGGAAAAAATCCGTTTTTTGAAAATTGCCTTATTCCAGTTCATCGTATGTCCCAAATACCGTAACAATAATATAAAGTGTTTGAAATTTTCTGCAAAATGAAAAAAAATCGAATGTTCTATCTATTCGAATGCATATCTCTATGCAGATATGCATATTTGGTGAAAATTGCCGAATAATTAATTAAAGAAGACTTAATTTTGAGTAGATCTAAAAAAAACATTGCTCTAGCTTTAATAGAACCAAAATTATGGCATTTTGTATATGACCCTTTTTTATGAAATTTTGTTTAACATCAATTTTATAAATAAAATTTCTCGTTTTTCAAAAGAACTCATTTCCTCAGCGTTTTAGGTGAAAGTTGCCAGTAAGTTTTTTAAAAAAGACTTAATTTTTTGTAGATCTAAAAAACAACAATGCTCTAGCTGTAATAGAACCAAAATTATGGCCTTCTGAATATGGCACTTTTTCATGAAATTTGGTTCAATATCAATTTTTTAAATAAAATTTATCGTTTTCCAACATAACTCATTTCACGAGCAATTCCGGAGAAAGTTTCCACCAGATAGGTTAAGGAGGACCTGATTTTTAGCGAATCTAAAAAAAAAATAATGCTCTAGCTCTAATTGCATCGAAATTTTTTCATTTTGCAGAAAATTTCAAGCACTTTAATTCTTGTTAAGGTATTTGGGACATAGGATGAACTGGAATAAGGCAATTTTCAAAAAACGGATCTTTTCCCACTTTTTTCACTATTTTTCACAAATATTGAAGGGTTTTATTTCTCGTAAGATGTTCAGCACCTGTAGCCTTTTTTTGGATGCCAAACTGAATTGTTTGAGCCAATGAAATTCCACGTTTAACTTATTTTCATTAAAATATGTTGATAAACCTCTTCAAAAAAAATCAAAAAAAGAGTTTTCTCAAAAAGGGCCGAAGCGATTTTTTTCTTTTTGGGCTCAAAATGATCGTGGGGAATTCCAGAAGTATATTCAGAAAAAAACCGGCATATGCAAGCCCTTTTGGGTTGAAGTCAGTCGAGGCACACCGTGCTCGAAGAAGAAATGAAAACGCAAATAAAATATATGATTCGTTTAGTGAAAATAAAAAATTCAATTTCATCGTTGAATTATCTACTTTAGATAGTACCCAAAAAAAGGATGCATTAGGAAAAGTCAGGTGGCGTCTTGCACTGGATTACAGAAAACTAAATAAAAGTACTGTAACTGATAATTTACCCGACCGAATATCGACGAAATAATAGATCAGGTAAGAAATTCTAAACACTTCTCTGCTCTTAATCTCGCGAGTGGGTTCCATCAAATAGGAATGCATCCTAAAGATTGAGAAAAAGCTGCCTTCAATTCAAGAGACGGACACTATGAGTATACAAGGATGCGTTTTGGATTGAAAAACTAAAACTAGGAGTTTCCCCACCTCTTTTTTAATAATTTTGAAGTTAATTTTATAGAAATCCCCATTTTGTAAATTAATTCCCACTATGACTTTTTGTGATGGCACCAGGTGAGTCTCAACTCACCGCCGTAGCTAAAAATAAAAATTAATATGGTTGGATGAAATAAAACAATCAAAAATCCACCGACGGAGCTCAGCTTTTCGGAAATTGGCGTATATCCCCTGGAAATCTTAATGAGAGAATATCGTATCTAAGAGGTCTTTGAAGTACAAGTATTGACACCACATTGCATGGAATGAAATATAATACAGATTCATTCAAGAAATTTCCTGAGCTAAATCACAATTTCAGGGTCAGCAATTGAACATTACGAATTTAATAAACAAAGAGTTCATTTAGTTGTCTTTAGAAAAGAATGGTGAGAATTATCTAAACTTTTAATTATTAATAATTAAGCTGTCGCAGTGTCATGGAGGACGTGGGCGGATTTCAGGGCCTTGATGCCCAATAGATGGTTATAGTGGTATTCGTCACAGGTGCAGGTGTTCTAGAATGCGGGAGTCTCATCCACATTCCACTCTCGGTGTGCAACTCAGGGATGCGCCTCACAGTGGGCTAAACTCAGAAGGTGCGTGACAAAAACGTAGAACCTTTGATTGTAATGACCTACAGGAATAAATGTTTTTGGAATTAATCAATGAAAAACCAAAGAATGGAGAAAAATACGGAGAAGCTTTTAATAAATATGTTTGACGTTGAAAATCTATAGGTTAATGTTGACATTTTTTGACAAAAATGGTATCATTGAATATCATATGCGCTCAGCTGTTACATTAGATGGGCTATACATTTTTGACATAGATTTTGTCATGTCGAATCTAAGCCCGGGATTTAAATTAGTCTAGGACTAACCGTTTCGAAAAAAACTGCAATTGAATTGCTATTTAAACCCATAATGACGTGAATTATTTTTAAAGAAGTAAATTTGATCATTTGTCGTATTGAAAGGTTTTTGGGGTCACTGAATTTGAATTCAAAGTCAAAATTTCAAAATTTGAAAGTGGTTAATTTAAAATTTAATTAATTTAAAACGATGTTTGAAATCTTTTGCGATGATGTTGTAGCTACAAATTTAGGAGCATAGTGTAGTTTGGAGTTCGTCTTTTACCTCTGTTATCCTTGCACAGCGGTCGCGAGCGTTAAAGGTAACAATAGTCACCTCTGGATGCTTTCTTAGAGCTACCATTTGCCACTCCATAGGTTTTTAGTAGCTTGCTTCCTGATGATCTAGGAAGTTTCTTACAGTGCTACAGGTGTTTAATAAAACCCCCTTCTGAGCTGCTGCCATTACCCTACTGACTCCTAAATGTTCAAGATGTTCAGTGGATCTTGCTTGCACATTGCCTGTAGCCGAAATCACAATAGGATGGACAGATGCATGTTTCACATTCTTTCATATTTTCTTTTTTTCATGCCTCAGCTCACTATATTTGTGGATCTTGGTTATATAGGTAGCCTGCAAATTCCGGTTAACTGGGCAAGGTTGATTGGCTTGGATATAATGATCCATCTGGATAGTTACATCCCAATATAAGATGTAATCTTCGTTTTCTAAAACGGACACTCGAATGTATCTATAGAAAGGCATGCATTCTATTAAAAGTCCTAGGTTTGGATCAAGTTGTTGATGTATAATACCCGCAACATTATTATGTCTGTGCCTATATTCTCTCTAAGCCATTACGCGACAACCATCAATAATGTGCTCGAAATATTCGTTGGTATCCACATGATCGGCACCGGTCAGCCACGTCTTGGATGGTTTTTTTGTCTCCATTGCGTATCTAATTCCTCTATGGTTTCTGCCCTGATATTCAAGGCCTCCTCTGAGGACAAATTCAAGGGCGTGTAGACATGATCCGCTGTACATCGACGTTCCATTTTAATGCACCAAACGTGTAGAGCAGTATGGAACGTCCAGTATAATGGTCGCCTGGATCTTATTCTTCCTAGATAATTCGGAAACCCAAATTTCTCTGAGAATCTGGCGATACCTTTTTTCAAGGGCCGTTTCTAACACACGCACTTCGTGGGTTTCCGCTTGCGGTATTCCAAGATATGCATATGTCTCTCCATTACCAAGATGTTGAATGGTAATTCCACCTATGAGATGAACATCCTGATCGTCACGCGATGATGTATTTCCTAGTCTTCCTTTGTGTAAGTATTTGCAGGCACACTTGTTGAGTCCAAAGCTCATGCCAATCGTTTTAGAGTACCTATTTACCGTCGCCACAAGGATGCGATTATAATTATTATTATTCGGGAGGGCAGGACAATAACTACCAATAGCATTGCGGTAAAACCTATTGTATTGTACCCTAAAGTTTAACGATCTCCCATAAGGTCAGTCTTTTCCATAAACGCATACACTGATTTGCAGGGGATGCCATTAAAGTCTTCTGGTTCGAGAAAATAATCCCCTAGGTATTTGTTTTTGAGGCACGCCAATGCACACAATGAGCTGCCTCCTGTCAAAAATCAGACTTTCGACAACGAGGGTTCTCTCCAGTTTTCATGTTAGTCAGTGTTTTCTCAGTCAGCTGTGTAGGGTAAGCATCCCTACTACGACATTAACCTACCTTTTTTCCATATTCAACAGCTTTATAACGTGTCATACAACTTTGTCATAGGCCCTAGAAAGGCCTATGACAAAGCCACCGGACGCGTCCTTGGGTGGTCGATAGAGGGTCCATGTACCAAGGGTTTCTGCTGAACATGGTTACAATAATTAATAAGCAGTCGCGGAAAATTATCCAGGGATGGTCTCAAAGGAATTAACCCCCAAAGCGGAGGCATAGCAACCGTGCCTAACGCTGAATGGAACATGGGTGAGGTGTTATAAACGGTGACTGGGATACAGGATGACCTCTCAGAATATGCAGCCATATCTTTGCATGTGGGGCTCTACAAGGATGTAAGAACCCTTTTCCGTAGATGCTCGTGGGAACAACAATGATGACACCAAACATAGTTGTAGTTAGTGCGGTTCAAAACGAATAAACGCGCATGGCTCCCGAAAATGGGTCGGACAACAATGACGACCGCCCTAGAGTTGGGGGAGCCAATTAAGACTGAGAAACACCCAGAGCTCTCGCACTTTTCGTATCATTTCCGGAAAAGGGGTTATACAAGACGGGCGCCTACTTTACCGCAGCCAAAACAAGACGGCAACAGGGAGAGGCGACACTGAGACCAACCGCGGACAGGCATCCAATAGAGGAAGAGCCATGCTTTAATACCAGGAGAAGCATCAACATTTAGATTTCTTTCAAAAATCTGGCTGAACTCGATAACGCGCTTCGTTGAAATTTTTCCGAAGAGTCTGACCTCTGGACCATCAATTGTAGTGTGTATGATGCAGCGAGAACTTTGGCGGATAAAAACCGTAAAACAAAACCAACCAAGCCGGAGGAGAAATGCCCACCTATCACTACCGGGAAGGTGAAAAAAGTATTAAAAGGCAGGAAGAACTATTCCGCTTCGGGACCAGATGGTATCAAGACCTTCTGGTTGAAGAAGTTTCCTTCAACCCACCAGCATCTGGCCCGCATTTTCACCTCGTATTTAAAGGCGGAAAAGCCTTTTCCGGAGTGGTTTGTGGAAGGACGCACAGTGCTCCTGTCGAAGATGGGCAACTTAACTGACCCTAAGAATTACAGGCCAATAACTGGTCTGAACACGCCGTATAAGAACTTCACAGCTATCCTGAATCGTAGAATTGTATGGACAATTGGACGTGTGTGGCGAGATATGTGCGAACAACGCGGCTGCCTCGTACAGCGTAGCAAAATTAAAAATATCTTATTGAGTTTAACTCGTAAAAATACAACTTCTTTTTCAAGTTCAATTTATTTCAACATTTCATATTTTAGAAATGTTATGTAACACTTTTACAACAAGGAGAACTCTACATAAATTGCAATATTTTCAGACTTATCGCACGCTTTGGTTAAGTTTGTGTAAAGTGAAATTTTACAGAGTATACTTTCGGCCTTTCAGAATAAATGTGGAAATGAACAAATAAATGGTTAAAGATTCACAAAAAAATGGTTTGAAAAATTTCGAAAAACTGATAATTTTACTTTAGGTTCGCTCATAGGTTAAGAGGTGAAGCCTTAATGGCGAATGCAACCAACCGCGCTGAGACGAATTTTGTTGGTGACTCGAAATATAAACTGACCCTAACCGTAGTAGCAGAACAATAAGACCTTAAGTCTCAAGTAATCAAGTTTAAAGTGGACTCACAATTTTATCACTTCTACATTACTTTGAAAAGAATCTTAAAAACATTCTCGACAGCTGAAAAATCACTCTACGGCAAAAAAAATTGGCATATTTTCAGTCGCCCATGACAATTTAGACATCCGCTTATTTTTGACAACTCTAATGCTGATGTTTCTCTTGGCCCCAAAGCAACACTTTTCCTCTACTGGATACTTGCCCGCGGTTGATCTTAGTGTCGTCTCTCTTTCTCCGCTGCCGGTTAGTTCTGGCTTTAGTAGAGCAAGCGCTCTGCGTATATAACCGCACAGAGCTTGCAGCCGCGTAATGAAATCGCTTCGCTCAGGAGCTATATTGGTATCGTAGCACTCTAGCTGGTCGTCCCTCAGTCGAACCGTCCACTCAAAAGTATTGAGACATGGCCGGTCCATCGTATTGTCTTCATCTTGATTGTCTCTCCTAACTCTACGGTAGTCCGAATTGAGATCGGATACATGCGCATTCGAATGTTTTGAATTGCATTTAAAACTGAGTTTGTTATTATCAAAGTTGTCCCCGTGAGCAGCTAGGGAAACGGTTCGTCTGCCCTCACAGAGCTCCGTATGCGAGGGTAGAACTATGTACTCTGGGAGGTCGTCCGGTATCGCAGAAGCACCGATTGAGACACCACCCCCTGGTGCCATGCAGCCATCGGCATGGTTGATTATGTGTTATCATGGGATTTTTTTCCTTTGGGACCATCTCTGGACCATTGTTCGAAACTGCTTATTTAGCTTGTAGCCATATTCAGCAGCAACCCGCAGTACAGGACCCTCTATCAATATAAAGTGAAATCTAAATTTGTTTCTTATGGGGATTTCTTTGGGCCCCCATAAGAGAGCCTTGAAATTATTAAACTGTTAAAGCTATAATTTATTTTCATCCTTTAAGTGTCCTGAACGTGATATTAAAATACAGATTTTTGGTGTTGCTTATTATCGTGTCTATCTCGGAGATTAACAAAAAGATGTTTTTTTTCCCATGTTATGTCATTTGGTTAAGGTTGTTACAATTGTCACGTAATGCGTGACTATATAAATATATATGTATGTATAACTCGTAAAGGATAAGGGGTTGACAATTATAGACACAATCTGATTCGGAAGACAGGAGCATTAGATAGAGGAGGATATCGATTTGGAGAAAGAGAGATAAAGAGAAGAACGCTGCCATAGATCAATAAAAGGATGACCACACCAAAGAAAATATGACTTTACACGCATTTACTATGAAGGTATCGATTATTGGAGTGAGGCATCTACTGGGCATCGCACCCTCAATTTATTAATGTCCAATTCTGGAGACGTCTGACTTTTCCGTCTAGCCTGGTCTGCACCCCCGTGCTATAAAGTGGGTGGTCAACGGATTAATCTCGTCTGGCTCAATTAATATAAAAGGAGGGACAGAGCAACCCTTCTGGCAGTTAGTCAGTTACTTAGTCAATCGTCACCTTGACTTCGGGAGCCAGTCTCAGTCTTATCTAGCTCTTATCTACTTAATTCCGTCCTCAAAATCCAGTCATCAATTTCTTAGTATCAGGTCAATTTCCTCTACTATATCAAGAATTGGAATTACTATCTCCACATCAACCAACATCAAGGTAAAGAAATCATCAATCTCTATCTCTCCAATCCTCCATTTCGATATTTCCACGCTAACTGTCTTCACACCGATTCTTTTCTTGTATAAGTTTCTCTTCTATATTCTAGTGAGTCAATTCCATTTTCACGACTAAAAATCTATTGAATAAATACTCAATTTACCACATTTTCCTCTGTATTTTGACATTCATTTCCCTAGTCCTGGTCCCTCAGTCCGGAACTTTAGTTCTGCAGATAAATTCAGGAATTCTCCACCCACCGATCGTTATTACATCCTTTACCACCTTAGGACGTAACAGACTCAAGCTCTTAACCTAAAATCAAATTGCCTCATTTTACCTTATAAATACGGGCAGCAAATATTTTTAAATACTAAGCGAATCTAATTTTTTAAACAGAAGTGAACGTACAGAGAAAAAAACTGTTGACTTGAATATTTTTGCGTAAAATGAAATTGTTTAATTTTCAGGTTGGTTGAGGTATTACTATTTTAAGCTAAAATTATTAAAATAAGCAGTTTTTCCCTCGACATACACACTTCTTTTTAAAAAAGGTGTACCGCTTAGTATCTAAAAAGATTTCAATCGAGTATTTATTTAGTTAAATGAAGTGATTAAATTTTGAGATTATAGTTTGAGTCCAACAGCCTTTAATATTTTAAATGTTAATGTTAAATGCATTGAAACTAAGATGAGGGGGTGCGCGTGAAGAAATTGAAAAATTGAAAAATAAGTTCTATTTTAAAGTTACACTGTAACATATCCATCCAAATTAATTAGCCTAAAATTGATCGGTTGGGTGCAATAGCGGCGTTATTGTATTTTCGGAAGTCACTTGTTATTCATTTGTTTCTTCAAGAAGTATAACTGGGAAAGCTAGACAGAGGAAAGAAGCGAAAGGGTGTCTGTCGAGTGTTGGAAGCTTAGAGACTGAGCGTAAGAGAAATTATCTCCGGCCCGAGGAATCCAATCCTTGGCCGCCAGCTCGAAGCTCGATGCTCTGCCATTGCGCTAACCACGTAGTAGGTGATGAGTTGCATACAGCCATCCGATCACCTTACTGTTAGTCTTCCTTAAGTCAGTCTTCGGGGTGGAAAGGGGGAAGCTATATGACGTGTACTATGTACCACGTTACACCCCTTCCTCTATTTCGGGAGGTCCCACGTACTCTATGATAAGGAGCAGGGATATTTTTTGTCGTTTGAGCACTAATATAACTTCTGTGGCGGAAGCCCAGAACGGACACAGTAGACTCCTTAGATAACGATCCCTACCTATCTGACCTTCCACCGATCACGTGGAACGTCGAAAAACACAATTTTTTTTGGGCGGCATGTATAACCATGTATACTACACAGGGGAAGGAAGAGGAACGGTGATTGTCGAGTGTTGCACGCGTAACTAGTGAGCGTCAAGAAAAATTTACCGCGGACCGGGGAATCGCACTCTTGGCCGACGGCTCGAACCCTAATGCGTTACCACTGCGATATCCACGGAGTCAGTGATGAGTTACATACAGTCATTCGATCACATTACTATCTTGCCGCTACCACTCTAAGTCAGTCTTCGAAGTGAAAAGGGGAAGCTATGTGACGTGTACCCTGGACCATATTACAGAAGTTAAGTACAAAACACTTGAAAAAATGTGATTTCTATAAACGCAAGAACACTGTTTGTTGCAATCGACTTCTTAATTTAGTTAGAAGAGATGCATACATGAATGTTAGCTTTAGAGCACTGATCTGTACTAACGGTGTTAAGAGTCTTCAAAGATGGCACAAATAATGAAGGCTCGGGATCTTCTTTATCATCTTCTATTTAAAGCTGAATCCAATATCATGACCGTCAAGAACACGTCCTATTTTACAATACAATTTTACCCACCTGCTTTACATGGATGACCTGAAAATGTATGCCAGCTCAAGGGAAAACTGCGGAAGTTAATCGACATCATCCTTCTCATTGAAACAATGACGAAGGGTGAGTCGTATAAATATCTAGTTCATAAGACCTAAGCGATTCCGTTCTTCATCTATTTTTTCGGCTTCATTAAATAGTCTAATACTGACTCGTGTAATGTAAACAGAAACATTCTCGTGAAGATGACGAAACACCGAATGCACCACACAAATTCTGTATGTTAAAGGTTAGACCTGCCACGTTGTTGAAAAGGCCGAGATGTGTTGGATGTCTGACAATTATTTGCATAACAGGTCACACAATTTAACGCATATTTTAATAGTTAGCTGGACACTCATTTGGGTACGGGCCCCTAGTTTTCGTATACGGTGTGTTCGCCCCCGAATGAATCAATGTTGGCCATAGTGGGCGTTTCATTACCTGCAGATTTGAGTCCTAACGGATGGTAGTTTTTCCTTTTCTCGCTAGGGTCACCCAAAGAAAACTCCAGCGTGGCCGTTAAGTGACGAAAGGTCGACAACTGCTTTATCTGCTCCCTGCTTCGCAGAATAGTGGAACACTTTTCTACAACGTCGCTAACGAGGCGAATTTTTTTCTTTCGATTGTTACATGAAATATAGAATTTTCTCCGAAAAAAGTGGCCTTTACCGAGAGTCTTTATACTTTGAGACAGGATAGAATTTTGATTTTGAATTTGACAATAATAATAGAAATTTTATACTTCTCTTTTCTCCAAAATTCGCCCCTCACATAGCGCAGCTTGGGTCGGGGCCGCCAAGGCTAGATTAAATAAATTTACAAATAAAATAAAATATGTTGAGCGCCAGCTAATCATATCCCAATCAACAAGGAAAACAATTAACGTGAATAAGAGCGGAGACAAATAAACAGGCAGGGTTCATTGGGAAGACCCATAATAATGTTGAGAGACTATAAGCGAAATTCCAGAAATAACCATTTTATATAAATTTGTACTTACAGTCTTCAATGCAACGTCAATATTCCTTCGAAATAATCCAATAAAATCGGTAATAATACTCGCCGTGGTTCGACGATTAATATGATTAGTAACATTGTCGACAACGGTGGAAACCGACCCCGACCAAATTCGCGATACAATGTTTTTCGACGAGATTCCGACGGAAAGTAACGCTCTTTCGGATGGTTTAGATAATGAAATTTGATAATTAAATGATGGGCTGGAATAATTTCCTGTCACACTCTCCCCCTTCAAACCGTGACATCAAGGTGAGAATGTAACAATTGTAGTTCG